>OY821519.1:171640036-171861990 GCA_963682025.1 Cordilura impudica | reverse complement strand
AAATATAAATATAAATTAAATTATATAAATATAAATATAAATATAAATATAATATAATATAATATAAATATAAATATAAATATACATATAAATAAATATAATATAAATATAAATATAAATATAAATATAAATATAAATATAAATATAAATATAAATATAAATATAAATATAAATATAAATATAAATATAAATATAAATATAAATATAAATATAAATATAAATATAAATATAAATATAAATAAAATATAAATATAAATATAAATATAAATATAAATATAAATATAAATATAAATATAAATATAAATATAAATATAAATATAAATATAATATAAATATAAATATAAATATAAATATAAATATAAATATAAATATAAATATAAATATAAATATAAATATAAATATAAATATAAATATAAATATAAATATAAATATAAATATAAATATAAATATAAATATAAATATAAATATAAATATAAATATAAATATAAATATAAATATAAATATAATATAAATATAAATATAAATATAAATATAAATATAAATATAAATATAAATATAAATATAAATATAAATATAAATATAAATATTTAAAATATAAATATAAATATAAATATAAATATAAATATAAATATAAATATAAATATAAAATATAAATATAAATATAAATATAAATATAAATATAAATATAAATATAAATATAAATATAAATATAAATATAAATATAAATATAAATATAAATATAAATATAAATATAAATATAAATATAAATATAAATATAAATATAAATATAAATATAAATATAAATATAAATATAAATATAAATATAAATATAAATATAAATATAAATATAAATATAATATAAATATAAATATAAATATAAATATAAATATAAATATAAATATAAATATAAATATAAATATAAATATAAATATAAATATAAATATAAATATAAATATAAATATAATATAAATATAAATATAAATATAAATATAAATATAAATATAAATATAAATATAAATATAAATATAAATATAAATATAAATATAAATATAAATATAAATATAAATATAAATATAAATATAAATATAAATATAAATATAAATATAAATATAAATATAAATATAAATATAAATATAAATATAAATATAAATATAAATATAAATATAAATATAAATATAAATATAAATATAATATAAATATAAATATAAATATAAATATAAATATAAATATAAATATAAATATAAATATAAATATAAATATAAATATAAATATAAATATAAATATAAATATAAATATAAATATAAATATAAATATAAATATAAATATAAATATAAATATAAATATAAATATAAATATAAATATAAATATAAATATAAATATAAATATAAATATAATATAAATATAAATATAAATATAAATATAAATATAAATATAAATATAAATATAAATATAAATATAAATATAAATATAAATATAAATATAAATATAAATATAAATATAAATATAAATATAAATATAAATATAAATATAAATATAAATATAAATATAAATATAAATATAAATATAAATATAAATATAAATATAAATATAAATATAAATATAAATATAAATATAAATATAAATATAAATATAAATATAAATATAAATATAAATATAATATAAATATAAATATAAATATAAATATAAATATAAATATAAATATAAATATAAATATAATATAAATATAAATATAATATAAATATAAATATAAATATAAATATAAATATAAATATAAATATAAATATAAATATAAATATAAATATAAATATAAATATAAATATAAATATAAATATAAATATAAATATAAATATAAATATAAATATAAATATAAATATAAATATAAATATAAATATAAATATAAATATAAATATAAATATAAATATAAATATAAATATAATATAAATATAAATATAATATAAATATAAATATAAATATAAATATAAATATAAATATAAATATAAATATAAATATAAATATAAATATAAATATAAATATAAATATAAATATAAATATAAATATAAATATAAATATAAATATAAATATAAATATAAATATAAATATAAATATAAATATAAATATAAATATAAATATAAATATAAATATAAATATAAATATAAATATAAATATAAATATAAATATAAATATAAATATAAATATAAATATAAATATAAATATAAATATATAAATATAAATATAAATATAAATATAAATATAAATATAAATATAAATATAAATATAAATATAAATATAAATATAAATATAAATATAAATATAAATATAAATATAAATATAAATATAAATATAAATATAAATATAAATATAAATATAAATATAAATATAAATATAAATATAAATATAAATATAAATATAAATATAAATATAAATATAAATATAAATATAAATATAAATATAAATATAAATATAAATATAAATATAAATATAAATATAAATATAAATATAAATATAAATATAAATATAAATATAAATATAAATATAAATATAAATATAAATATAAATATAAATATAAATATAAATATAAATAAATATAAATATAAATATAAATATAAATATAAATATAAATATAAATATAAATATAAATATAAATATAAATATAAATATAAATATAAATATAAATATAAATATAAATATAAATATAAATATAAATATAAATATAAATATAAATATAAATATAAATATAAATATAAATATAAATATAAATATAAATATAAATATAAATATAAATATAAATATAAATATAAATATAAATATAAATATAAATATAAATATAAATATAAATATAAATATAAATATAAATATAAATATAAATATAAATATAAATATAAATATAAATATAAATATAAATATAAATATAAATATAAATATAAATATAAATATAAATATAAATATAAATATAAATATAAATATAAATATAAATATAAATATAAATATAAATATAAATATAAATATAAATATAAATATAAATATAAATATAAATATAAATATAAATATAAATATAAATATAAATATAAATATAAATATAAATATAAATATAAATATAAATATAAATATAAATATAAATATAAATATAAATATAAATATAAATATAAATATAAATATAAATATAAATATAAATATAAATATAAATATAAATATAAATATAAATATAAATATAAATATAAATATAAATATAAATATAAATATAAATATAAATATAAATATAAATATAAATATAAATATAAATATAAATATAAATATAAATATAAATATAAATATAAATATAAATATAAATATAAATATAAATATAAATATAAATATAAATATAAATATAAATATAAATATAAATATAAATATAAATATAAATATAAATATAAATATAAATATAAATATAAATATAAATATAAATATAAATATAAATATAAATATAAATATAAATATAAATATAAATATAAATATAAATATAAATATAAATATAAATATAAATATAAATATAAATATAAATATAAATATAAATATAAATATAAATATAAATATAAATATAAATATAAATATAAATATAAATATAAATATAAATATAAATATAAATATAAATATAAATATAAATATAAATATAAATATAAATATAAATATAAATATAAATATAAATATAAATATAAATATAAATATAAATATAAATATAAATATAAATATAAATATAAATATAAATATAAATATAAATATAAATATAAATATAAATATAAATATAAATATAAATATAAATATAAATATAAATATAAATATAAATATAAATATAAATATAAATATAAATATAAATATAAATATAAATATAAATATAAATATAAATATAAATATAAATATAAATATAAATATAAATATAAATATAAATATAAATATAAATATAAATATAAATATAAATATAAATATAAATATAAATATAAATATAAATATAAATATAAATATAAATATAAATATAAATATAAATATAAATATAAATATAAATATAAATATAAATATAAATATAAATATAAATATAAATATAAATATAAATATAAATATAAATATAAATATAAATATAAATATAAATATAAATATAAATATAAATATAAATATAAATATAAATATAAATATAAATATAAATATAAATATAAATATAAATATAAATATAAATATAAATATAAATATAAATATAAATATAAATATAAATATAAATATAAATATAAATATAAATATAAATATAAATATAAATATAAATATAAATATAAATATAAATATAAATATAAATATAAATATAAATATAAATATAAATATAAATATAAATATAAATATAAATATAAATATAAATATAAATATAAATATAAATATAAATATAAATATAAATATAAATATAAATATAAATATAAATATAAATATAAATATAAATATAAATATAAATATAAATATAAATATAAATATAAATATAAATATAAATATAAATATAAATATAAATATAAATATAAATATAAATATAAATATAAATATAAATATAAATATAAATATAAATATAAATATAAATATAAATATAAATATAAATATAAATATAAATATAAATATAAATATAAATATAAATATAAATATAAATATAAATATAAATATAAATATAAATATAAATATAAATATAAATATAAATATAAATATAAATATAAATATAAATATAAATATAAATATAAATATAAATATAAATATAAATATAAATATAAATATAAATATAAATATAAATATAAATATAAATATAAATATAAATATAAATATAAATATAAATATAAATATAAATATAAATATAAATATAAATATAAATATAAATATAAATATAAATATAAATATAAATATAAATATAAATATAAATATAAATATAAATATAAATATAAATATAAATATAAATATAAATATAAATATAAATATAAATATAAATATAAATATAAATATAAATATAAATATAAATATAAATATAAATATAAATATAAATATAAATATAAATATAAATATAAATATAAATATAAATATAAATATAAATATAAATATAAATATAAATATAAATATAAATATAAATATAAATATAAATATAAATATAAATATAAATATAAATATAAATATAAATATAAATATAAATATAAATATAAATATAAATATAAATATAAATATAAATATAAATATAAATATAAATATAAATATAAATATAAATATAAATATAAATATAAATATAAATATAAATATAAATATAAATATAAATATAAATATAAATATAAATATAAATATAAATATAAATATAAATATAAATATAAATATAAATATAAATATAAATATAAATATAAATATAAATATAAATATAAATATAAATATAAATATAAATATAAATATAAATATAAATATAAATATAAATATAAATATAAATATAAATATAAATATAAATATAAATATAAATATAAATATAAATATAAATATAAATATAAATATAAATATAAATATAAATATAAATATAAATATAAATATAAATATAAATATAAATATAAATATAAATATAAATATAAATATAAATATAAATATAAATATAAATATAAATATAAATATAAATATAAATATAAATATAAATATAAATATAAATATAAATATAAATATAAATATAAATATAAATATAAATATAAATATAAATATAAATATAAATATAAATATAAATATAAATATAAATATAAATATAAATATAAATATAAATATAAATATAAATATAAATATAAATATAAATATAAATATAAATATAAATATAAATATAAATATAAATATAAATATAAATATAAATATAAATATAAATATAAATATAAATATAAATATAAATATAAATATAAATATAAATATAAATATAAATATAAATATAAATATAAATATAAATATAAATATAAATATAAATATAAATATAAATATAAATATAAATATAAATATAAATATAAATATAAATATAAATATAAATATAAATATAAATATAAATATAAATATAAATATAAATATAAATATAAATATAAATATAAATATAAATATAAATATAAATATAAATATAAATATAAATATAAATATAAATATAAATATAAATATAAATATAAATATAAATATAAATATAAATATAAATATAAATATAAATATAAATATAAATATAAATATAAATATAAATATAAATATAAATATAAATATAAATATAAATATAAATATAAATATAAATATAAATATAAATATAAATATAAATATAAATATAAATATAAATATAAATATAAATATAAATATAAATATAAATATAAATATAAATATAAATATAAATATAAATATAAATATAAATATAAATATAAATATAAATATAAATATAAATATAAATATAAATATAAATATAAATATAAATATAAATATAAATATAAATATAAATATAAATATAAATATAAATATAAATATAAATATAAATATAAATATAAATATAAATATAAATATAAATATAAATATAAATATAAATATAAATATAAATATAAATATAAATATAAATATAAATATAAATATAAATATAAATATAAATATAAATATAAATATAAATATAAATATAAATATAAATATAAATATAAATATAAATATAAATATAAATATAAATATAAATATAAATATAAATATAAATATAAATATAAATATAAATATAAATATAAATATAAATATAAATATAAATATAAATATAAATATAAATATAAATATAAATATAAATATAAATATAAATATAAATATAAATATAAATATAAATATAAATATAAATATAAATATAAATATAAATATAAATATAAATATAAATATAAATATAAATATAAATATAAATATAAATATAAATATAAATATAAATATAAATATAAATATAAATATAAATATAAATATAAATATAAATATAAATATAAATATAAATATAAATATAAATATAAATATAAATATAAATATAAATATAAATATAAATATAAATATAAATATAAATATAAATATAAATATAAATATAAATATAAATATAAATATAAATATAAATATAAATATAAATATAAATATAAATATAAATATAAATATAAATATAAATATAAATATAAATATAAATATAAATATAAATATAAATATAAATATAAATATAAATATAAATATAAATATAAATATAAATATAAATATAAATATAAATATAAATATAAATATAAATATAAATATAAATATAAATATAAATATAAATATAAATATAAATATAAATATAAATATAAATATAAATATAAATATAAATATAAATATAAATATAAATATAAATATAAATATAAATATAAATATAAATATAAATATAAATATAAATATAAATATAAATATAAATATAAATATAAATATAAATATAAATATAAATATAAATATAAATATAAATATAAATATAAATATAAATATAAATATAAATATAAATATAAATATAAATATAAATATAAATATAAATATAAATATAAATATAAATATAAATATAAATATAAATATAAATATAAATATAAATATAAATATAAATATAAATATAAATATAAATATAAATATAAATATAAATATAAATATAAATATAAATATAAATATAAATATAAATATAAATATAAATATAAATATAAATATAAATATAAATATAAATATAAATATAAATATAAATATAAATATAAATATAAATATAAATATAAATATAAATATAAATATAAATATAAATATAAATATAAATATAAATATAAATATAAATATAAATATAAATATAAATATAAATATAAATATAAATATAAATATAAATATAAATATAAATATAAATATAAATATAAATATAAATATAAATATAAATATAAATATAAATATAAATATAAATATAAATATAAATATAAATATAAATATAAATATAAATATAAATATAAATATAAATATAAATATAAATATAAATATAAATATAAATATAAATATAAATATAAATATAAATATAAATATAAATATAAATATAAATATAAATATAAATATAAATATAAATATAAATATAAATATAAATATAAATATAAATATAAATATAAATATAAATATAAATATAAATATAAATATAAATATAAATATAAATATAAATATAAATATAAATATAAATATAAATATAAATATAAATATAAATATAAATATAAATATAAATATAAATATAAATATAAATATAAATATAAATATAAATATAAATATAAATATAAATATAAATATAAATATAAATATAAATATAAATATAAATATAAATATAAATATAAATATAAATATAAATATAAATATAAATATAAATATAAATATAAATATAAATATAAATATAAATATAAATATAAATATAAATATAAATATAAATATAAATATAAATATAAATATAAATATAAATATAAATATAAATATAAATATAAATATAAATATAAATATAAATATAAATATAAATATAAATATAAATATAAATATAAATATAAATATAAATATAAATATAAATATAAATATAAATATAAATATAAATATAAATATAAATATAAATATAAATATAAATATAAATATAAATATAAATATAAATATAAATATAAATATAAATATAAATATAAATATAAATATAAATATAAATATAAATATAAATATAAATATAAATATAAATATAAATATAAATATAAATATAAATATAAATATAAATATAAATATAAATATAAATATAAATATAAATATAAATATAAATATAAATATAAATATAAATATAAATATAAATATAAATATAAATATAAATATAAATATAAATATAAATATAAATATAAATATAAATATAAATATAAATATAAATATAAATATAAATATAAATATAAATATAAATATAAATATAAATATAAATATAAATATAAATATAAATATAAATATAAATATAAATATAAATATAAATATAAATATAAATATAAATATAAATATAAATATAAATATAAATATAAATATAAATATAAATATAAATATAAATATAAATATAAATATAAATATAAATATAAATATAAATATAAATATAAATATAAATATAAATATAAATATAAATATAAATATAAATATAAATATAAATATAAATATAAATATAAATATAAATATAAATATAAATATAAATATAAATATAAATATAAATATAAATATAAATATAAATATAAATATAAATATAAATATAAATATAAATATAAATATAAATATAAATATAAATATAAATATAAATATAAATATAAATATAAATATAAATATAAATATAAATATAAATATAAATATAAATATAAATATAAATATAAATATAAATATAAATATAAATATAAATATAAATATAAATATAAATATAAATATAAATATAAATATAAATATAAATATAAATATAAATATAAATATAAATATAAATATAAATATAAATATAAATATAAATATAAATATAAATATAAATATAAATATAAATATAAATATAAATATAAATATAAATATAAATATAAATATAAATATAAATATAAATATAAATATAAATATAAATATAAATATAAATATAAATATAAATATAAATATAAATATAAATATAAATATAAATATAAATATAAATATAAATATAAATATAAATATAAATATAAATATAAATATAAATATAAATATAAATATAAATATAAATATAAATATAAATATAAATATAAATATAAATATAAATATAAATATAAATATAAATATAAATATAAATATAAATATAAATATAAATATAAATATAAATATAAATATAAATATAAATATAAATATAAATATAAATATAAATATAAATATAAATATAAATATAAATATAAATATAAATATAAATATAAATATAAATATAAATATAAATATAAATATAAATATAAATATAAATATAAATATAAATATAAATATAAATATAAATATAAATATAAATATAAATATAAATATAAATATAAATATAAATATAAATATAAATATAAATATAAATATAAATATAAATATAAATATAAATATAAATATAAATATAAATATAAATATAAATATAAATATAAATATAAATATAAATATAAATATAAATATAAATATAAATATAAATATAAATATAAATATAAATATAAATATAAATATAAATATAAATATAAATATAAATATAAATATAAATATAAATATAAATATAAATATAAATATAAATATAAATATAAATATAAATATAAATATAAATATAAATATAAATATAAATATAAATATAAATATAAATATAAATATAAATATAAATATAAATATAAATATAAATATAAATATAAATATAAATATAAATATAAATATAAATATAAATATAAATATAAATATAAATATAAATATAAATATAAATATAAATATAAATATAAATATAAGGAACAAGTTGATTTTAGGAGCAACTCTCTGATTTTTTTTAGGGGCGCTTTAAAAGGAAACAACACATACATTGGCGAATTAACCCACTAAAAATATATTTCCATTATATTAAAAAATTTATATACAAAGTTTTCGCCTGCGGCTACAAATACATTGAGGAATTAACCCAATAAAAATATATTTCCATTATATTATGAAAATTTTTTATAAAAAATCGTGCGATTTAATATAAACAATTTTCGCCTGCGGCGCTTAAAAAGAACACAACAAATATATTGAGGAATTAACCCACTAAATAAATATATCATTATATTATGAAACTTTTTTATAACAAAACACTAAATATATATATATATATATATATATATACACAACAAACATAAAAAATTCAACTTTTTCATTTAAGACTAAATAAAGGAACAAAAAACAAACAAAACAAATTCTACTTTTTCATTTAAGACTAAATAAAGGAACAAAAAACAACTACAGTTTTAAACGCTAACACAAAATCATCCATCACTATCTTACAATGACGATTCAACATTTGTTTCCAATGACGATTCTAAATTAGTTTCCGAATCATAAAATCATAAAAATCATAATCATAAAAAAATTTTTATAAAAAATTTTCATAATATAATGGAAATATATTTTTAGTGGGTTAATTTCGTAAAAAATTATAGTAAATCCGGTCTTGAAAGGGTTAAGAGGTCGAAATATATATCAAAATGAAGCTAATGGACCCAACTTTTGTTCAGTTAACGTAAAAGCACACATGATACACGTCTGTTTACGAGATAATTCCATTTGTAACAAAAAACTCTATTACAAAAATACAATATTTGAAATAGGTTCATAATGAGTTAATAGATTTAAAATTTAAAAATACCAAATGAAAGGCACTCAAGTAAGCTTTCAAATGATATATATATATCGCTGAAATCCGATAGTAAATAACAAAGTTATATACAACTCCACGCCAAAACTTCGGAAGTCCACAACTCGGGAAATAGGCCCGACCGACGAAAAAAAATTATTTCGACTTAAGGTCATCGGTTGTTAAAAGATTCTCTTTGTTATAAAAACATTTTGTTAAAAATAAATAAAAACAAGTTTTTTTATTTTTTTTTTTTTATTAATTTTTAAACAATATTTATAACAATATTCCTTTCCAATATATTTCTATCAACTTTGTTGTTCATCATCAGGGATAATTTTAAAAACAAATTTTTAATTTGTTTGAGTTGTAACCTTCTTTTACACAGTGTAATTTTCAACTGTAAAAGAAGGTTACAACTCAAACAAATTAAAAATTTGTTTTTAAAATTATCCCTGATGATGATCAACAAAGTTGATAGAAATATATTGGAAAGGTATATTGTTATAAATATTGTTTAAAAATTAATAATAAAAAAAAATAAAAAAACTTGTTTTTAATTATTTTTAACAAAATGTTTTTATAGCAAAGAGAATCTTTTAACAACCGATGACCTTAAGCCGAACTATATTCACCCTTCAACAACATAACAGGTCAACAAAAATCTAAATTATCAAAAAAATATTTCCTAGAATCACCACAAAAGCGAGAGTTGCTCCTAAAGTCAACTTGTTCCTTATTTAATTCTATTGAAGATTCGTTTATTTCAAAGGAATCACAAGTAATTAACAGCATCCTCTTCAAAAATCAAAAATTTTAGAAAAAAAATATTTTCTAACTTGTCCATAGAACATTAAATATCGATTGCTTTTGTTTTTAGAGGTCCATAAAACATCAAAAAAATCAATGGTTATCTTTGTTTTTTTTTTTGTTGCATAACGATGTTGCGAATAATATTGTTCTTGAGGATTTGTCCACGTGTCACCCATTTGAAATGCAGTAAGCTTTGGTATGACCACACTGTTGGCACCATTGGCAGTGTATAGCGTTTGTCTTTGATGGAGGTTCTACTTTTATTAAAATATATTCTATATACTGTATTTCTGAATTAATTGCTTTTGTCTCATTGCCAACATAAATGGGAGAGGTTTCTTATTTATACTGCTTTTAACATTAATTGATATCAATAGCTTCTTTAAATTTATTTTTGGGTGAAGAGAAATGCAGATTTCTTATCAAAACTCGATAAGACCTATGTTTTGATTTGGTATATATGGAAAATGAGTTACATTTTTACGATTCAATAGATTTAGGTATAATTTCAAATAGGCTTCCTGTAAATCCTTTAGATGAAAAATCATCGTCTTTTGATATACCTAAAAAAGTTGGTGGTTTTGGTGCTAAAATAGTTAATTTTTCATTATTATCTTAATCATTAATATCATTATCATCAATTTCTGTTTCGCCTATTTGATTAGCATCCATTAGTATTAAAGTAACTGTGAGAATTATTTGTTATGTCTCTTCGTTCTTTTGAGATATTTCGAAACGGAGATACCGTTGAACTGCTACGCTTATTATGTCTTGAGCACCTCCCTTGTCAATCTACTACACTTAAGTTAGTCATAAATGCAGATGGTAACTTGTAACTGTTGAGGCACGTTATTTTTGCTATTCCTATCACAAGCAAATAAGTTATTTTTATATTTATGTTTTGCGCTATCGACTTTACTGGACCGGCAGTTAAATAGAAACTGATAAATTGAGTTATATATATAGAGCAGAACTCAGAGTTTTTTAAGAATTTGTGAAATTTGTTGACATATAAATAAACTATATTAAATAATGACCCTCACATAGATTTCGTTTCGTGCGGTTTTGCCTGGAACTTTGTTGCGAATAAAAGTTATAACCCCAATGTACATATATGTTAATTGTTTTACCTTTAATCCATACATTTGCTCTTGAACGTAAGGATGGAGTTCCATGATCATTCACGATAACTATAATGAGGTACGATTTACACTCTTCATAGTTTAACTGATGCTTCAAGTATAGGGAACCATCGATAATGTCAATGTAAAATAAATCAGAGTTCATTTTACCATTTATCGATTCTATAACATAGGAAAGAGCACTATTTGCATCGAAATCACAATCAGTAGCATTAATTCTTAATATCTGTGTTCCTAAGAACACATTTTCTGGAAGCGAAATGTTATAGTTATCGCTTTCAATTTGGGGATAACAATCATTTGCATCTTCTACAATAACGGATACTGTAACTTCAGCATATACGCCAGAGATGCTATCGGTTGCTTTTATAAGCAATTCATATGACCGTTGTGTTTCGAAATCCAGGTTTGTTACAATGTAAAGGATACCTGAAAATAAAAAATATAAATATATTAATAATTAGTTACTTGTTGACAGGCTTTATATATAATAAGTTACTACAATAGTGTCAGGTTAATATTTTTTAGTGAATAACCCAGAATACAGTAAGAAAAGGATTTCTGTCGAATTGGGAACCCTATCATCCCACAAACTTTTTAATTACATTGTTACCTTGATTGCCTCCTAAGTTTGTAATTGTAACGCTCTTTATTGGTCTCCCTATGGAACATATTCTAACGGGCGCACAGTGGCGCATTTCTCGAGAAGGCGGTCAAAAATGCACAACATTTGATTGGATTGGAATTTTGATATACGTTTTTTTTTTGTTTGGTCGGTGGGACTTTAGCCTTTAATTTTTGCTATAAAACGTAAATATCGACTGATAATAACAAAAAGTTATGGAGGGCTTAAAATACATTTTCATTTTTAGTTGAATTTTAGTACAACAGAGAAGTGATAAAAGGTAAAAAGTTTTTTTTTTTATTTATATAATGTCTTATTTTTTGAGTTAATTTTACAACTAACAGTTTTAAAAAATTTTGTCAGAAAATGCCAAACTTTGATCCCCGTAAACTTGTTAGTCCAAATGTTCACAAGGGCCAATGGTTAGCGAACGTAAAAGTTACCTGATATTGGTTCAAGATAGATAAGTTTCAATGAAAAAGTCGTATGTTTTTATTTTAGTTAAACATTTTTTTATTGTCTTTTTAAATATTTCTATATCAATTTTTATTGCAAATTAATAAAATACATAAATTTTTATATCAAGAAAAATTTCTAACTATATTAAAAAGAGTATCTATTATAAGCTAGGCGATTTCTTGTGACTGATGTTTTGTTCTACCGTTTTATCCCAATTTTGACCAAACGTATATTATCTGAAAGGTATTTCTTTTTAGCCGTTTTGCAGATTTACAGATTTTTGAACTTTTTCCTTTATTTTGAGTAAATTGCATTTAAAGTTGCTACTAACACATACATAAAATTATACAATGCTATGTGTGTGTTTATTAAATTTGTTAATGTGTTTGTAATAAAATTGAGTTTGTTTTTTGTGTTGATTTGTGAATTGACTATAATTGATTAGCATACTTTTAGGGTCTTTATTTAATGAAAAAATAAAATTTCCTAGAATTTGCGCTCGAACTTCGAGGGCTGGAACCTGCTAGTAACTTATTGTTAGTTTACTGAAAAACTACTTTAAATCAAACAATTTTAGTAAATATTTCTTCTTAATGCCCTTTATTTTCATCTTCTAGAAAATGTTTAGCTTCTTCGTCTAATTCGATACAGGCAGTTTTCCATTTTGGTCGAATGTTGACATATATGGATCTGAAGTGCACAACAAAATAGTGATAAGGTCTTCATTAGTGCAACATCTGGACATTTTTCTTGTGTTGTGCTCGCGAAGGAATCTGTAGTATTTGTTCCTTTTTTCTTGCGCTTCTTCAGATAGATGTCCTCTTCGCAGCATATTGTTTTGAATTATTTGTTCCCCATGGTACAAAATTTTACGAATTGTAGATGGCATATATCTCCAAGAGTATTTTTCGTTATTTATTGGCGTGCTCTCAAAATTTTTTTTCATTTGTCTTTCTGCTGCATGCTAGAACATGTAATATAATTTTGAATCGTCTTATTAATTCACGATCTACACCTGTGATAAATGCTGCAGTTTCTGGATCGGTAAAAAATCTCCTTGCAGTATTTTCATCATTTGAGTTTCTTTCTCCTTGTTGTGGTAGGTCGATTATGAGGCCTAGCAGTAGATATTCCTCTTGAATTTGTTTCTTTTTTGCTTTGTTTTTTCTCTCTAGCATGAAGAGGGGACATTCCAAATTCGTAGGCTTCTTTAAAACTATCGTCTTGTGGTGGGTGTTGGCTTAATTTACTTGATGTTTTTTGGCATATAATGCTGCTCGACGATGACTTTGTTTCGGTTAAAGCTTGTGAAACTTTTCCACCAATCATTGTGAGACACATTTTAAAATTTACTTCAATGTCTTGGTCATCAAATTTAAATACTACTGGTTGAAGTTCTTTAATTTGATCTTTTATTTTTTTAACTTCTTCAGCTATGACATCTTTGGTTTCCTTTTTGAATGCAAATTTTATTGGTCTGCAATACTTTCAATTTCTGTTGCTCTACTAGTTGATGGCTCTAAGCCGCTATAAATTTTTGTTAGCCTCTAATGAATTTTTGGCATTTAATTGCTTGTATTGTTTCTAACCAGAGGATCCATCACATCCCCATTTAGAAATTAAAGTAATTCTGCCATTTCCAATTTTTTTTAAATGATCAGTATCAAGCGTATTTAGCTATCGTTCTGCAGTATGTTCAAGGAGATCTTGCAATTTTATTTCTGCTGAACTTGAAGTGACACTAATAGCAGATTGTGATGGTAAGCTTTCTTTTTTTCAGAAACTAATGCCGTTTTCTTTTCTGAAAAAAAAAAATGTCGCCCTTTTTGGAAAAGTGTATTTTTTATATATTCTGAATAAAGAGCAACCTTATATTATATATCAATCGAAAGATGTCAAAGTGCTGTATTCATATATGCCAAAAAATTTTGATTATTGACCTCTTGGAAGTCATAGGTTGCAAATATTCAAAAAAGGGGAACAATGGTGAATTATTCTCACACTATGACCTGAGTCATAGTCAATGGCTGGAATTTTTTGTGATTTACGAGGGCTCGACTTTGAGACCTTTCGATTGATGTATAAGATAAGGTTGCTCTTAATTCAGAATATATAAAAAAGTAGATTTTTCGAAAAAAAGGGCAAAAAAGGGCGACATTTTTTGTCAGAAAAGAAACCGACATAAATCTCGATATTCTGGAAAAATCCCACAATTATTTTCATTGGTTCGCTTCCGCAATTCCTTATATTGATTTTTAGTCAACTTCAAATCCAATTCTTACCTTCAATTGGTGTAGGAATGCTTTTGAAAATCCTATTTGTGCGCCTTGGGCTCGCTTCTCCTATTTTTTCAATTAATTCCATTTTATTTTTCTTATTTTATGTTGGTTGAATTTGGTGCAAAATAATAATTTTTTGAGAAATTTCTTCATTGATATTCTCCAGCTTGCACCGTCGAGATCTTTCACTACATCCGTCAATTGGTTTTGCTGGTCGGCGCTTTCTTCCACTTTTGTTGGCAGTTGTAGATGACTTAATAACTAGTCTTGGTGACGTTTGTACATCTTTGCCTTGCTATGAAAGCATTCAATGTATCGCTTTTGCAAATTAGATGCAAAAGTTTTAATTTTTTTGTGTATTTCAATTTCTTGCAGGTTACAATTCTTAAAGAAATGGATGCTTAGTATGTGCAAAATTATATCGTCTGCATCTTTTTGTTGGAAATAAATATCAGCGAGATCTCTATGACAGTACTTAGCCATTGTTTCAGCTGTAATGAATAATAATTGTGGATGTTGTAGTTACATAACTATAAGCTTACATATATGATGTAAATAGTGTTTGCATAAACTGTATAATATTGATAGATATTAATAAACAGTCAGTCATGATCTAGATGTCATTAAACATATAACACATGGCGCAGTCGTCACGGAATGTTTACAAGAAGTAAAACTAAAGATTAGAACAATCAAATAAAAGAAGAAGATTCTGAAGACGGAATTTATGAAGATTCAATTGAGATGACAACAACCACAAAGATGAGTAGCTTTGCTGTTCATAAACCTGAACCCCTTAAGTTGGATGGCAATTTGGCAGAAAATTGGCGTGTCTTCAAACAGAATTATGATATTTTTGCAATTGCGACAGAACATAATTGAAATATTTAATTCTTTAGTTTTATCGGAAGAAAGCAGAAAGAAATATGATTCAGTAGTCGCAGCGGTAAAGGGGTACTGTACACCGCAAAAGAACGAAGTCTACGAAGCTTTTAAATTTAATAGAAGGAAACAAGTGGAGGGAGAATCATTTAATTTGGACTTGCGTTAACTGGTGAAACGATGTGAGTGCAAAGATGAAGACAGAATGTTGAGAGATAAAATAGTTATTGGCACAAACAACAGCAAACTGCAAAAAAAGCTATTAGAAACTGAAACTTTGAATAAGTTGAGGGTCAAGTGTATGACATACAAAAACAACAATAACATACAAATACGCTAATTGATGCGGTTACCGCAAAAACACTCAACAAACGCAGGGAAAACAGTGAAAAGAGGAATAAAAACAATCTAAAAACCCAAGAATTTGCAAATTATAATGGCAACAATAATAATTATGTGCAAACAGCATGCAAATTTTGTAAAGGCAAGCACGAACCTAGAAAATGTCCTGCATTTGGCAAGCAATGCAATAATTGTGGTCGTATGAATCACATTAGAGAAACTGAAATCGAAGAATCTCAAGAAGAGGATATTTTTCTTCACCAGATTTGTGATACATTGCTAGACCGGAAAAGATGATTCGAATAAATAATTGTTTGATAAAATTTAAACTTGACCCTGGTGCTGATGTTAACGTGCTTCCGCTGAGGTATTTAAAATATATTAAAGATGTGCATCTTCAAAAAGGTGTTATACCGCCACAAAGCTACAGCGGTTCGGAATTAAAATATGTAGGAACATGCGAATGCGTTGTAATGTGCCGAAATAACCACAATAAAGTTTGTAGTGATCGATACACAGTATGAAGCCTTATTAGGTTTGATAGCTAGCTCAAAATTAAATTTAATTAAACGTGTGTATAGCATTTCACAAACAGAAAAACAAAAAATTCTCGCCAAAAATCGTGATATATTTGAAGGTTTAGGATGTTTTGTAAAAAATTTGGAAATAAAATAAAAATAAAGAATATGCGACAAGAAGAATTCCGTTATCACTATCTATACGTGTAAAAGAAGAGTTACAACGAATGGTTGAAAGCGATATCATCGAGCAGGTAGATGGTCCAATTGAACGTGCTTCAAATATGGTAATAGTAGAAAAAAGAATGGCCAATTACGAATTTGTATTTTTGTAGAAAATGGCCAATTTGAGGCGATTTCAGCAAAACTGGCCGGAAAGAAGTATTTTACAGTATTGGATTTAAAAGAGGGATTTTGGCAAATTGGCTTAAGTAAACCAGCAAGTGAAATCTGCACATTTACCACTCCCTTCGGATGTTATCGTTTTAAACGTTTGCCTTATGGTGTAAAAATAGGTCCGGAAGTATTCCAAAAGTATAATGAAAGAAATTTTTCTCTTATTCCTAATGTTACTATTTTTATAGATGACATATTAATTGCTGCTTATACAATGGAAGAACATGATGAGCTGTTACAACAAGTAGTTGACCCTGCAAGGAAGGCTAACATAAAATTTAAAAAGGACAAAATACAATACAAAGTAACTGAGATTAAGTATTTGGGCAAAATAATATCACAAGAAGGTGTAAAATTTAATCCTGATCGAGTTAAAGCGATATTGAAAATTTCTCACCCCAATAATAAAAAAAGATCTGCAAAAACTATTTGGGATGATCAACTACATTAGGGAATATATTCCAAATCTGGCAGATTTGCTTTCACACACAGTGCCAGAACTAACCTTTAACAAGTTGGCTTAGATATTTGTGAATATGCTAAAAGATCATATTTGATATTATCTGATTTTTATTCTCGTTTTTTGGACATTATTCCACTAAGAACCAAAACCGCCAGCGAATGTATCAATAAATTTAAAGCGTGTTTTGCTAACCATGGTATTCCACTTAGTATAGTCTCAGATAATATGCCGTTCAATTCCTTACAGTTCAAGACATTTTGTAACAATTTTGATATAAATTTAATAACAACAAGTCCCGGATATCCGCAGGCTAATGGATTATCAGAAAAAGCCGTAGGAATAGCAAAAAATTTTATAAAAAAGTCTTTAGAAAGCCATAAAGATATTTGGCTTGCTTTGTTAGAATATCGAAATACGCCTTTAAAAGAAATTGATGCTTCACCAGTAGAGTTATTAATGAGTCGCAAAACTCGTACGCTCATCCCAGGAAAAATTAGCCTATTTCAACCGCATTGTGTTCCAAAAATTGATAAGAATATCAGATCCAAAAAAGCTTATGCAAAAATGTACTATGATAAAAATGCCAAAACTAGATTGCCTTTTAATAACGGGAGAATGTGTGGTACAATCATGGTTTGAACACGTAGATAGTAGCCACCATCGAAGCTGGAAGCTGGAAAATACTCAGGAAATTTGCTGATGAGACCGAATTTCTAAGTTAATAAGAGGGGTAGATAACCGGAAAGTAGAGATGTAGAGCGCACAACAAGCCGACCTACTGGCTTAGGTGTATATCCAGACATAACGGATATGAGCTATGTGTATACATAGCTCCTCTTATCAACCTAACCTAACCTAACCTAGCTACCATCGAAAATAAACATCCTTCGCCACGATCTTATTGGATACGTTTGGAAAATGGCACCATTCTTCGAAGAAATTCTAAGTGGCTCCGTAAACGAAATTTTGTAACAACAATATAGTAAACAGCCTTCGCAAGACAACATATTCCTATAAACTATTGAATTATATTTTTTGTAAAATATTTATATATTTATATTTCTTGAATTATAACTATATAAAACTTTGATATTAGTTTTAAGAGGGAGATGTTGTAGTTACATAAATATAAGCTTACATATGAGTCGTTCAGTAGATAAAGGGAATGAGTCCATTTTTGGCGTTTTTGAGGTTTAGCATGGATACACTTCCTTTTATGACTAACAATGTATGGTAAAATTTTGTTTTCAAATTTCAACGGAAAACCCATTTTAAAGACAAAACTTTATTTTGCCTCTAAAGTATACTTTTGTTATTATACGGATTTTGTCTTACAAACCATTATTAGAAAACACTATTCATAAACATGTAATAACAGAAAATTAGCTATTAAACGTTTCATTTGATTTATAGTTTTGTGGTGGCAACACTAGTCCTCTGTAGTTGTCAGTTTGTTGGTAGTGATGAATAAAATAAATAAATCATCTACTCGGTAATTGAATAATATTTTGTTTATTTTCTTTTATATTAGAAATTATTTTAGTTTTTGTAGAAAAATAACTTCACTTTAATAAAGGAACAAAAGATATTTGTAAACAAATGATAATAATATAAAAAAAATAATTTTTTATATTTTTATATTTTATATTTTTTATTAAGTTTACGTAAAACCACACATGATATATGTCTGTTTACGAGATAATTCCATATTTAAGAAAAAAACTCTATTACAAAACTACAAAATTTTGAATAGGTTCATAATGGATTAACAGATTTTAAATTTAAAAATATCAAATAAAAGGCACTCAAGTAAGCTTTCAAATGATATATATATCGCTGAAATCCGATACTAAATAACAGAGTTATATACAAGTCCATGTCAAAACTTCGGAAGTCCATAACTAGGGAAATAGGCTCGACCGCCGAAAAAAAATATTTTCCTAGAACCGCAATAAAATGTTTTATAACTGGTGAGAATTTGAAACTGATTGGGGAGTTGCCCCTAAACTCCACTTTAGCCAAAAGTAATTTACCCCACAATACCGAAAAGTTATTATTGTTTCTATTAGTGATTTGGAGTCACAGAAAATGTTTGCCAATATTTTCACTTATTTTTTATGCACTGGAAAATTAACTATCAAGGGCAGACCTTAATGGTAAGAAGATGAGGACTTCATTTTAATTAGCTACAATATAAAAAACTAGAAGTTATAGAATTTGTTATACTTACCAATTCTTCCAATTAAATTAATCAAATCCATTTTTTTATTTATTTAAAACAGATTTATCTATTTTTTTTATTGAAATAATAACAAAAATGGTAATTGTATTTTAACTAGACCAATTAATGTAAATAAACATTGAGAAATGTCATTTTATGAAAGGTTTAAACTAGGGTAAAGCCTACAATAAAAATGTCATATTTAACAAACGTTTAAGCTATTTTGTGTTTATGAATACTGTTTTTCCGATTGTTTCTTATTAACAGCTTATTAAGCTGTTAAAAAGTGTTTCTGAATTAGACTGAAAACATTTTTTTGTACGAAAGACAAAATTTTTATTTTCAGTGGAAAAAGGGAATAAGTCCACGCTTGCATTTATATTGCATTAATCACTTGTTAACTTTGCTTTTAATCACTCTTATTTGTTTCTATTTCTTGCCTCTCTTCGAGCTTTCGCTACCTACCTGTTCTTTAAACTGTTGTTGTACTTAGTTGATTGCTGCATGAGAGCAGCAATCGGAGGCGTAACTGTAATCCAACTTTATGCTTTATTACATATGAATTCGACCTTTGACCTGAAGATTTCGTAAAAATATTTTAATTATTTGACCTGCGCATATTAAGTAAGTAAAGTTGAATAGTATTTTTTTAAATATTATAAATATTAAAGTTTACTATTTATAGTTAAATAGTGCCAAGAATGGACGACAACAACAACAATGAGGTCAATGTCGAAAGTGGTGATTCCGATTGTTCATCAGTTGGCTTTCTACGTGTCTCAAAAAAGGCCAATGACAAGAATTATATCCTCGGATTCATCGTCAAATAATGATGATGAACTGGCAACGATCTCAGTTGGGCAAAAGCGACGACGAAATAGTATTGAATGGCGAAAAAATGTAAGAAAGTTTCGTCGAATCAACGGTTTGCAATACACAAATAGCTCAGGCTCTATTGTATCAGCAAAAACATTTGCGGATGAAGTTTTAATTCCAAAATTACAGTTGACCAAAGAAAAGCAGCGTTTACATCCTTTTTTAACTTAAACTCCCATACAAAACAAAATATTTTTATTAGAGGTTGCGTTGCGTCGAAAATAGTTAAAAGACAGCGTCCAAGAAATGATAATCCAAAGCCGAGATTTCGTACTTTTTCGTATTCTATTCGAATACCAGACCAAGGCGACATTCCTGTCTACAAAAAGTATTTTTTGGACACATACCACATAAGCAACAAACGACTTTTTAATTGCAGTAAAAAAATTCAGGTTTCGGAATTAAAGACCAGCGGGGAAAACACATTCGAACTAATAAAATTGATGACACACCCATCATTAATCATACAAAATCATTTCCGGCTTATACTAGCCATTACAGCAGATCGCATAATCCGCAGCGCAAGTATTTAAATTCCAACTTAAACATAAGAAAAATGTACGACCATTATGTTGAGAAGTGTAAGTCGGACAGTCTTGAAACTGTAAAAGAAAAATTTTACTACCATATTTTTTCTACGAAATTCAACTTACATTTCAAACACCCATCCAAAGATACTTGTCAAATGTGCGATTTACTAGAAATGAGAATTAAGTCATCGGTTGACAATATTATCTCAATACAAGAAAAGGAGTGCCACTTATTAAAAGCTCAAACAGCCCGAAGCCAAATGACAGCGGATAAGCTAACTGCTTCCGAAAGCATTTATGTGTTTTGTTTCGATTTGCAAAAAGCCTTAGCTTTTCCCAAATTAACCACATCAAGTGCTAATTACAAACGTAATTTGTACGTATATAACTTAGGATTCCATGAGTTTCAAAACAATGCTAGAGACATGTTTGTTTGGCGAGTAACTGAGGGATCAAGAGGCTCGCAAGAAATCGCATCTTGTTTGGTCAAATACATAAAAATGTTTGCTGATACATATTGTTTTGTGGTCTGACTCATGTATTGGGCAAAATAGAAATATCAAAACTGTCTTAAGTTTACTGAAAGTAGTTCAAAGTACTGATATAAAAGCTAAGTCGATTGAAATGAAATTTTTAGTAAGCGGACATACCAACTTACCAAATGACGCCGATTTCGCCGTTATTGAGTCTAACGCAAAAAAAATTCAGCACATTTATTCGCCAATTGGATATATATAAAAGCAACATGCAAAAGAAAGGAACAGTTTCGAGTGGTTAAAATGACCCATTTTGATTTTTTCTCTACAAAATCTTGGGAAAATAACGTTTGCAATCGCAAAACCAATACCGCGGGAAAACCGGTAAACTGGCTCCAAATGAGGTCGATCAAACTAGAGAGATCGAAACCATGGGTAATACAATATAAAAATAATTTCGAAGAAAATTTTGGATTTGAAAATATAAACATAAGAAAGAAAGGTAAAGTAATATTATTGAATAACGTGAGTCAAAGTCTATTGTATCCTGAAACTAGAGCTATAACAAAAGAAAAGAAAAAGGATATGATTGATTTATTAAAATATATCCCTCCCGTGTACCATACTTTCTATAAAAACTTGAAAACAGTATCGTCAGAAAGATTATTCTGAAGAAGACATAATATTTTGTTAAATTTGTTATACTTACGATTAATTGAAGAAGAAGACATTAGTTATTTTTTGTTTTAAAAAGAAGCAATTTTTTATGTTATTTTTTTAAGTTCATTAAAAATAAAACTGTGCGAATGCACTGAACTAAAAAACAAATTATCTGCAACCTTTTTTTTTTTTTTGCAAAATTATAAAAAATGTACTCTTTCCAAAATATATTAATTCAATTAAAACACTACGCGAGGTAAGCCAATATTTAGATGGATATTTTTTCTTTGTTTTCCGAACGAATGCTCAAAGTCAAAACATTTGCATTTTTACGCTATCGATGTTAACAACAAAAAATTTGGTAGACTTATTCCCTTTTTCCACTAAAACTCTTAACAATAAGAACGTATATTTGTATCATATTAACAGGTTTTGTGAACACATACACTTACATACTAACATTATATATTTACAAATTGTAAAAGAAGCCCTGATAATTAATTTTGCTATTTTAGTTTTGAGTTTTGTTGTAACAACTAGTTTTAAAGTCAACGTCAACTGTTCTGTCGTTTTTCTCCATTTCAAATTTTTGGACTCATTCCCTTTATCCACTGAACGACTCATATGGAGCATAAAAAACCAGACCCTAACTCCTTTTAAAAGGTAAAGCATACCTTGTCATATTTTAAAAGGGTCTGTCGCAATTTTCTGTTATTTAAATTTTTTTCCCCATTTTGTCAGGTATTTAAGCAATATAACCCAAGCTCCGAATATTAATGGTTTTGAAAAATACCAATGTAAATGTACCTGTCAAAATAAAAAAGATTTTACCCATTAATATAATTTAACAACTAAGCGCATTATGTCTCAACCCTTTTTTATAAGTATATAATAACTCGTGTCAACTCTACCGTTTCCTTTCTCTGTCAGTATAAAAAACAAATAAACTCACGCAAAAAAATACACCGGTACGACCAACTTTTGTATTCATAACACACAGACGTATTGACGGACATCGTTAAATCGATTCGTATAAAGTTGGGTATAGGTACAATATTTTGGTAGTTACAAACATCAGGACAAACTCATTATACCCTAACCACATAGTGGAAAACTTTTGTATTGATAAATTTTGCGCAAAATATCCGACCTTGGATCAGAAAAATTGTTCTGGTGCACACTGATGGAAACTGGCGGGTATAAAACGGGGTATAGGAATGTAGGGGAGGGTGCGTACTACAGAAGGGTGCAAGATCTTTTTGATGGCTTTTGATGGGCAGGGGCTATTAAGTAGGAGATTTTCGGGAAACTTTGACATTTTTAAAAAAATTTTTGTTTAATTTCTAAACGTCTCAGTGACTTTATATTAATAGCTTAGAAGTTACAAAATTATAAAAAAATTTATTTAACTTTAAAATCATTTACAACAAACATGTTACAGTCATTTAAAAATTAAAATTTTCAAAGAAATTTTAAATTTTAGCAAAATACTGAGAAAGTCCAGTTGCGAACACCTTGTTCGCTGTGATATAGTTGAAATAGAGTTAGAATTTTTTGGCTCCCGAGGTTCACTGGTATTTACTAAACTTCTGCACATATGCATTTAAATGCCGTTTCAAGACATTCCCTTTTTTTAAATACTGATTGTCGATTACACTTTGCTAACGAATCAAATATGAAGTTTAAAGAGTACAGAATATACTCCACACAACAACGAATCAAATCAAATCACACTAACTGCACCAAAACACACCAAATACACCAAACAATAGTAGGTGATTTTAAATATCTTATATCATTCTTTAAATCATTAGGTGTAATTAGCTAGATTTGTATGGAGCAAAAAACAATTGTAGATGAAAAATATTTTAAAAAATATATATATACAAAATAATAAAAATAAATAAATTTGGACAAAAAATTTGTTTATCTTTTTCAAAAAATTAACTTAAAATACATAAGTTAAAATTTTAAAAATTGTGTATGTCAACAATTTTATATATTAAATTTATATGTTTTATATTAAAACATATATGATATGAAATAAATAATTATCAATTTTTTATTTTCACCACTTTCATAAATTTGGACATAATTTATAAAAAACAAGTAAGAAAAATACAAGTAATTAATTACAAGTAATTAGGACTATACGTTTCCCTATACCATGCGTTTAGAGACCCCATCTCGTAGGCCCTACGAATTGGATATAGAAAATAAGCATAAACCAAATTTGAGTGGCATTGTTGTTAATTTTGTTGCTTTTGAATATAAAAAAGTTCATATCGGATGCTACATTTATATGGGGACTAGGTCGAAAAATAGATTGATCCTGACCATATTTGGCAAGGTCACTTATTATTTGCAAAAATATATGAAATATATAAAAATATATAATACCAAAGTGAACTAAGAATTGTCCTATTGGGTGTATTTTTGGACTACTGATTAGTGGATGTAATAAACACACACGAACCCAATTTGACCGAGATCTAAATGATAATTTGGATCTTCTGGCAATATAAGCCGATTTCATAGGCGTCATTAGATGGGGATTAGGTCTGAACATACACCGATTTTCACCAATTTCAATAGGGTTTGTCCTGTGGCTAATAGAAGCTTATATACCAAATTTCATCAATATATATTCATATTTGCGACATGTAGTTTGATTACTAGGTTACACAGAGGGACACAAAGATAGACGGACGGACGGACATTGCGAAATCGACTCAGAAAGCGATTCTGAGCCGATCGGTATAATAAAATATTGGTCTAGGTCATATATTTATGGTAGTTACATACTTCAGCACAAAGTCAATATACCCGAACCACATAGTGGTATAGGGTATAAAAATACATACTCTTTTTTTTTTTTGTATATTAATTTACCTTTTCTTAATTTTTTTCCTTCAGACTAAAAAACACTTTTTTATGCTTTTGTGCTAGAAAAATTTTCTAATTCAATCATTGAACAGTTTACCGTACATGACTGTGTTATAGACTCTATGAGTCTATAATACCATACTCTAATTCGTAGATGCCCAGTAGTGGCTGATATCAGCTCTCTCTTTATTTGGGTGCTATTGTGGAATCGGCATTAAGGGAAAAATTAAAAAATTGCGAATTTTTTTCATTCTGTATTGATGAGAGCACCGATATTAATGACCTTTGTCAACTTGTAATCTGCATTCGATGCGTTGATTCAGATTACAATGTTTTCGAGTCAATATATTCTGTTGAAACATTTTATGGCAATGTAACCGTCAAATTATTGTTCGATGTCGTCAACGAAAAACTTCTTTCCGTTGTTGATTCTAACAAATTAGCCGGAGTTTGTACGGATGGTGCGAACACTATGACAGGCAAACGTGATGGATTTGTAGGCTAGATGAAAAAAAAATGAAATTGAGGTTTATACCTTGCATTGTATAATACACAAGCTGCTCTTGCTTCTAAATTTATATCCGAGCATCCGGTCATGAAGGCTACTGAGCGGATAATTAATAGGATAAGGGGCGGCCATAACTAACTGACTCATAGAAAATTTGTGACATTTCTAAAAAATTCAAATGCTTCTCACCACGATCTATTAATGTTTACTGAGGTACGTTGATTAAGCCGAGGTAACAGTATTTGTTTATGTACTGACCTTTTTTTATTTCTTCCTTAATTATTGATTTATTTTAAAAACACTTTTCTTGGTTTGTTTTATGTAAAAAGTTATAATTTTTGTTTTACAATAATTTTTTGTTTGATTTAATAATTATTGAAATATGTATGTGTTTTAAATTCTGTTCACTTTTGTTTGTTTTTAAATTTGTCTTATTAGTTTGGTTATCAAAACTAAATTGAGAAAAAACTACAGTATACTTAAATATGCTAGTTAAAGAAGTTATGAAAAAGAATGGGAATGAGAAAAAAAGACTAACAACAAATCACATACGATATTCCCGTTATTGTTTTTAAATAAAATATCAGTGTGTTAAATGAATGTATTCATTGGTAAAAAGTCAGGAATTTAAATTAATGAATTCAAAAATAATTCTTGTTTAACAATGAAAATATTTGGGTAATAAAAATTACAAAATTAAGTAAATAAATTGTTTAAATAATAGATAATGTATGTTGGTTTAATACTGGTGATTAAACATACCGGCCCCTCGGTGATAAATTAAAAAATATCTCGTACTGGTCCGGTGAAGGTGTATATCAATGCTGTACATTCGGCTATTACGTTTTTTAAGTTCGTGGTGAGAGATCCAATTCATAGGGCGTATTATTTCTTGGGTCTGGGTCAGCTAGAGAGTCTTTCATGAAATCTTCTGTTGGGTCTTCTTCTATTGGTTTGTCATGCGTTTTTTTTTGGCAATGAATTTGTTAATTTGGCGTGTATGCCAGCCGTCCATTTTTTTCTTGTTGATATTGCAGCAATTTGTATTTTTGCAAATTTTTCATTTTTGTAAGATACGACTTCTAATTGTAGTCGTTGTTGGGTGCTCGCGGCTCGAAAATGGTAATTTCGTCATGACTGCTCGTATATTGGACCATTGTTTTACGCGATTGGCGATTCGAACCATTGCGGTTGGTCGGAAAACTAAAGCCCAGTTAAATGGTTTTGTGGGTTCAAGTTTTTTGAGTTGAAGGGTCGTATTTTGAGTCGGATTCTGAGTCTGATTTATATTTTTTGAGGTAGATGGATGATAATTTAAAACTTTGATTTGTGGCGCATCATGTAGTGAGGAGTGGTGTTTTTCTCGACAATATTTGCATACATTTTCGGTGGTACATTCTGCTTTTCTGTGGGATCGTGCCAGGTAATTTTGACAATAAGCATAGTGTTCGACTGCTTCATATCGTTCTGATGGTCTTAGCTGTAGGAACTCTTTACATGTTTTAAGCGGATGGTCTTGCTTACACAATGCGCATGAGTATTGCCAATGTATGGGTCTGCAGTTTTGGTAATTGTTTGATGCCATTTCTGAAATGAAACGGATTGAAGAGGTTAAATTAGAATTTGTAATTAAGAAATTATGTGTATTATTTTTGGGTCAGTCGAATAATAAGGGTATGAGTTTATGTATGGGTCTACGAATTAGTCCGTTGGCGGTTTTTATATCAACAACTCGATTGTTTTGGTCGGATACAGGATGAACATTGATAATTCGACCCATTTTCCATTCGTTGGGTGATAAATTAGTTTCTTTTAGAATTACTAGATCGTTTATGTTGATATTTTTCGTTTGGTATTTCCATTTATAGCGACGATGAAGTTCTTTAAGATATTCGGATTTCCAGCGTTGACAGAAAGAGTGATAAATGATTTGTATGCGTTTCCAGCGATTTGCAATAGTTAAATTTTCGTTGCTTAGATCGGGTTCCGCTGGTGTCAATAACGGAGTACATATGAGAAAGTGTCCAGGGGTCATCGGGGAAAGATCATTAGGGTCATCATTCGCAGGACTTAAGGGTCTCGAATTTAAACATGATTCTATTCGAGCTAAAATTGTTGTAAATTCTTCGAATGTGAATTTCGTGGTTGGAACGAATTTTCGAAGATGTGTTTTGAAGGATTTAACGCCCGCTTCCCAGAGTCCGCCCATGTGAGGAGCTCCTGGTGGAATGAATTTCTAATCGACGTTCTGATAACTGTAGCTATTTTCTACCGATCTTTGAAGAGTTTTTATAAATTCAAGGCGGTTCTTTTTTATTATCTCTGCTGCTCCGATGAAATTAGTACCGTTATCTTAATGAATGGTAGAGGGACATCCGCGTCTTCCAATAAAACGGTGGAATGCTGCTAAGAATGATTGGGTCGATAAGTCTGTTGTGGCTTCTAGATGAATGGCTTTTGTTGAAAAACATATAAATATGCACACGTAACCTTTGGTTATTAAACAACAGCGTCCTGTAAAGTTTCTAATAAGAAAGGGTCCAGCAAAATCTACTCCGGTATTTGTGAATGGTCTAGAGATAGTTGTTCGTTCAACAGGTAATGCTGCCATTTTTTGAGTTTGACAATGTTGTTTGTAAAGTAAGCAAATTTTGCAATTATGTATTATCGTTTTTACCAAGGGTCTAAGTCTTAAAATCCAAAATTCTGTACGAATGACTCTTATCATTAATTGGTTACCTTCGTGTAAGGTTATCTTGTGGATGTGATCAACTAATAATCTTGCTAATCGTGAGTTTTGCGGTAAGATGATTGGGTGCCGTTCGTTGTAGGTTAATGCCGATGATTGCACAAGACGGCCATTTGCGCGTATGATTCCGAAGGAGTCAATGAATGGGTTGAGTGTCAAAATTGAACTATTTGATGAGATTTTTGTTTTTTGTAACATGTGTCGATATTATTCAGAGAAATAATGTAGTTATGTCAACTTTATTAGTCGATTTTTGATAATTTTTATTTCGGCTGATGATATTTCTAATTCTTTGATCCATAGATCTTTTCTGGTGACACTCGTATTTCTCCAGAATCTAAATACGTAAGAAAGTACTCTATAAGCGCGTGAAAGCGTCGAAAATCGATCAAGGGGGTCTTCGAATGTGGTTGTAACAAGTGATTTTATTGTTTTTACTTCGACTGTTGTTTCTATCGGACTTTGTTGTTGAGGCCAATATTGTTTGGATAATTTTAGCCAAGACGGTCCGTGCCACCATAAATTATGAGTATCCAATTCTTTTGGAATTTATTGGTTCCTGTTTTATCCGAAATTTCAGATATTCGGTTTCCTACAAAGGTAGTCCAAGAACATGGTGGTTTACGTAGCGACAATTGTGGAATCTGTCCAATAAAAGGTCTCATAATTTTTTATTTTTAGATTTGGTAAAATTAATGAAGTCAATTTTGCCAGGAGGACCGCTCCACAAAGTTCGAGTCGGCGTAAAGAAATTTTCTTAATCGGGGCGACGTGAGTCTTTGCTGTGAATAAATGGGTTTGAATTTGATTTGCGTTCTCAATTCGAATGTAAGGAGTTGCGGCGTATGCTTTTTCTGATGAGTCGAAAAACCCATGTATTTCAACGCTGCTAGATGGGGTGAATCCTATCCATCGTGGTACTTTTATTTGTTGTAATTGAGGACAAGTTTTAATGAATTTTTCTCAGTATATGCAAGTTAAGGGTGTCAGACTTTCGTCCCAGTCAACCTTTTCTAACCAAATTATTTGCATGATTAATTTTGCAACAATAATGACAGGAGCTAACCATCCACAGGGGTCAAAAAATCTTGCGATGACTGATAAAACTTCACGTTTTGTATACGATGGTTTGATATTGATAGATGGTTGAGGGAATGACAAGGAGTCCGATGAAATGTTCCATTTTATGCCCAGAGTTTTAGTGTTAATATTTTCAGCAAGGTGAAGACAGTCTGCTGATAATAAAGAATTTTGCGGTAGATCATTTATAACTTTGGGGTCGTTTGATGTCTATTTCATAAGACTGAATCCTGCAGATTCTAATGGCTGATTTAATTGTTTTCTAGATTGTACGGCATGTTGTAAAGTGTGTCCTCCTCCCAATACATCATCGACGTACATATTTTGTGTCAAAGTTTCAAATGCCAAAGGTAGAGAGGTTTTTACGTCTTCAGCTAGTTGTAATAGTGTTCTAAGAGCCAAGAACTGGGCACAATTTATACCAAAGGTAACTGTTTGGATTTCAAAAGTTTCTATTGGATCAGAGGGTGATTTTCGAAATAATATTCGTTGATATTGTGTCTGATTTGGATTCACCAGTATTTGCCGATACATTTTGGTAATGTCTGCATTGTAAACGAATTTAAAGAACCTCCACTTTAGGATTTGAAGAACTAGGTCCTGTTGAAGGATGGGTCCTGGGTGTAAATTATCGTTTAAACTTTTTTTATTTGAAGTGGGACACGGCGCGTTAAACACAACTCGAAGTTTAGTGGTTAAGCGGTCAGGTTTTATTATTGCGTGATGCGGCAGATAATAATTCGGAGTTTTATATATGTCCGAGTGTGATACTTTTTTCATATGTCCTAATTCCAAGTATTCTAGGATGGCTTGGTTGTAATTGCTTTTTATGTCTGGATTTGTCTAAGCATTTTTTCCATCCTGAGATACTGTGCCATAGCAATATTTCTAGAGTGCCCGATTTCAACGTCTTTTTTAAACGGTAGGGTAACTATATATCTTCCTGACTTATTTCTTTGAGTGGTGGCTTTAAAATTGTCTTCGCAAAATAAATCTTCTTCTGACCTCAAAACTGCTTTTGGGGTTTCCTCCACCTCCCAAAATTGAGTCAAAAGTTTGTCCAAGGCTACCGCGTTGTATAGAGAAATGCTTGACGTTTTGTTAGATCGGGTAACAGGTCCCCCCACAATCCAGCCGAGGACTTTTTTTTGTGTCAAAAGGGATCCAGTGGACCGCATTGGGTGTTCAAAACTGTATACGAATGGACCAAGATCGAGTCCAATCAACATATCTACAGGTCTGCTGATATTGTGGCAAGTTGGATGGTAAATTTTTCAAAACTGGTGCCCAGACTTCTAATTTAAAGTTGGGTCTGTTTTTGAACGAAGGTTAAACAGGCAAGATTTTGTAGAGGTTTCGGCAATGTTGGGACTTAAACCTGTAACGTGAACTGAGTTTCGCTTGGATGGGAGTTGAAGACGATTTTTCAGCTTTTCGGATATGAATGTGGATTGTGAACCCGGGTCAATGATGGCTCGTGCATCGTAGCGTTGACCGTTACATTCAATTTGAACAACAGCTGTGAATAACAAAGTTTCTCGTCCTCTTAATGTGTGAGGAGACATTTTTTGGTCCTGAAGGGTCAAGGATGTTAAACTAGGGGTTTGTGGATTGAAAGTGGACTCTATTGTTGAAGCTTGAGCACTAGTGCTAGGTCGTGCGTCAGCTTTTGATAAGGTGAGGGTTGATTGCGCCTCATTACCTTTATGCAATAAAGTGTTGTGTCTTTGATTGCAGATTCTACAACTATAAATACTTTTGCAATCCTTGACGCCATGTTTTGAGGACAGACAGTTGTAGCAAGAGTTCGTAGTTTTGACAACGTGTATTCTGTCATTAACAGTTTTTGTTGAAAATTGAGGGCAAAGTCTAAGCGGGTGATTCTGTTAACAAAGTTGGCAAGTTGAGTCCAGCTTGCTCTTATTGTTGTTTGAGAATCGTTGGTTGAATTTTTGAACAGAATTATTTGGTGACGAATTGGTGTTTACGTGAAAAGTGTTTGTATATTTCTGATTTGGTTTTCCTGACTCTTGTTTTGATTTAGGAGGTTTGCAGTTTGATTCTTTAATGTTTCCTACGGATTCTAATATTTTGAATTTTTGTGTCAAAAATTTGTCGACGTCTTTCCAGCAGGGTGTTTTGGAACTATCTTGCAGGGTGTTTTCAAAATCTTCTAAATAGTTGTTGGGTATTTTGCTTGAGCACAAAAATATTAGAATGGGGTCCCAGCTATCGGTATTTATGTGGAGTGTTTTTAATGTACGTTGTAAATTTTTAAGAGAGGCACCTGAGTCTATTATTACCGAAGGTAAATTGAATAATGTTTTTAATTGCTCATTAACCTGCATTCGTCTGTTTTCGTACCGATCTACTAAGCATTTCCATGCCAAATCAAAACCGTCATGAGTCAAGGGGATGTGCGTAATAATTTCTCTAGCTTCACCGGCTGTTTTATGGTTGAGATGACAGAGTTTTTCGACCTTACTGAGTGAGGTATTTTCAGCGTAAAGCGTGGAGAAAATATCACGAAAGGTTGGCCAGGTTTTGTAGCTTCCATAAAATATATCGGTGTCGCATGGTGGGAGTTTAATTGTTTGGTGGGTTCTATTTTCAGGAAAAGATGGATTTGGATTTAAAGTTGATCGCTCCGTTTTTTCGACAGGAGCTCTGGGTGGCGATAAGATATCAATTTCCGAATTGATTGAACTAAGTCCTCGTTTATATACGGCTAAAGCCTTTATGTAAGAAGTCCTTAATTTTTCGAGGTCAATAGGAACGTCGTTTTCTTGAGTTGAGTCCACATGTATTCTAATTCAATTCGGAGAACTTGAAGAGCATGTACGTTGTCTTCAGCCCCATTAGAAACATGAACTTCTTCAAAGTCTACGATGTCATTGTAGCAATGTGAAAATTTGTTTAATAAATCCATTGTGATACAGCGAATTGCGGGGAAAAATTCTTTTGAATAAAAAAAGGGGTTTAATCCGTGTCAGAAAAAAATTTGAAATTGTTTCCAACTGCTTAAATTTTCTCGCACGGTTCTTTTAAAGTTTCTGAAATGTGTGTTGTGTGGCAACTGTACTTGAATGGCTAACAAAAAGGGGTATATAATATGTAACGGTTATCTCGTATGATCTCGGCAGTGAAATGTATTAAAAACGTTTATATTTGTGTCTGCCTTTTTTTTTGAAACTGTGGTTGTTATTTGTTGTACTTACTGTTTTGCTTGTAACTATATGTACTTATTTGTTGTTGTTGTTATTTTGTTGATGGTGATGCCGTTAGATTTTTGTAATTTTGTGTCTTAAAGACATCTTCAAGGTCACAAACAGTATTTTTATTAATGTCACACAGAAATTATTTAAATGTCCACACAATAGTTTATACTAAATGTTTTGCAAATGTCCACTTTTAATTTTTAATTTGTTTAAACAAATATTTTTTATGCCGTGTCCACACAATTTTATTTTGTATATATGTCCACATAAAATGTTTAATGTCCGCACAAAATGTTTTTTATTTCTAATTTGTTCATACAAAAATTTTGTACAATGTCCACACAATTTTTGTTTAATGTCCGCACCAAAATGTTTTTTGAATTGTCCACCGAATTTATTTTATAGTCCACCAAATTGTTGTTTTGTTCACACAAATTATTTTTATTTTATTGTCCACAAAATTTGTTCAATTGTCCACCAGCTTTTTTCGCACAAATAAATTTATTAATTTAAAAATGGTCAGCAACTTTCACGTTCTTAACATCCGGTTCGCGAGGACCATATGTTTATGTACTGACCTTTTTTTATTTTTTCCTTAATTATTGATTTATTTTAAAAACACTTTTCTTGGTTTGTTTTATGTAAAAAGTTATAATTTTATTTTAAACTGTTTTTCCTTTTTTTAAGTATTCAATGTTTTGTTTTACAATAATTTTTTGTTTGATTTAATAATTATTGAAAAATGTATGTGTTTTAAATTCTGTTCACTTTTGTTTGTTTTTAAATTTGTCTTATGAGTTTAGTTGTCAAAACTAGATTGAGAAAAAACTACAGTATACTTAAATATGCTAGTTAAAGAAGTTATGAAAAAGAATGGGAATGAGAAAAAAGACTAACAACAAATCACATACGATATTCCCGTTATTGTTTTTAAATAAAATATCAGTGTGTTAAATGAATGTATTCATTGGTAAAAAGTCAGGAATTTAAATTAATGAATTCAAAAATAATTCTTGTTTAACAATGAAAATATTTAGGTAATAAAAATTACAAAATTAAGTAAATAAATTGTTTAAATAATAGATAATGTATGTTGGTTTAATATTGGTGATTAAACAGCATTAATAGATTGTTTGAGCTTAGAAATGAAGTATTTGAATTTTTAGAAGCTGAAAATATCGAAATAACCGAAAATGAATATTTAAAAGATTACCAATTTATTTTAGACATGGCGTTTTTAACAGACATTTGTAACATTTTGAATTTGAAGCTGCAGGGAAAAGATAATAATATTTCTGATATGTTTAAAATTCTTTCAGATTTTTAAACTCAGCTATTTTTACTTGCAGCTCAAATTGATTCTGAAGACTTTTCGGACTTTCCGAAAACTTCTGTTATTTACGACAAGGAGAAAATCTTGAAAAAGTTTGAACTTTTGGAATGACTTTAATAACTTTTTAATAACTTTAATGACAGGTTTAAGGATTTTGAAAATATTCAGCATTTACTGGATATTTTTCAAAACCCTTTTAAATGCGATATATTAGAGTACGAATTTCCAATTTAAACAGAACTTATTATACTTCGAAGTGAATTAGATTTCCCGGATAATTTTATCAATATCGAATTCTGGAAAAATCTGGATGGTACAATATATCCTGGAATAAAGAAGATTTCATTGAAGTGTTTATTTATCTTTATTTCCCTCAACGTATCTTTGCGAACAAATATTTTCAGATTTGAATTATATTAGCTCAAAAAAACGCAATAAGCTGAATTCTTCTAGTTTGAGAAATATACTTTTATTGCGTAACTGCAATAAGAGTATCAACATAAAAGATTTCATTACTTTTTAATTGCAAATTGAACAATGATTAATTGAGGGAAAATTTATAAACACTTCGGAGAATCTTTTTATTTCGAAATATATCATACTATCCAGATGTCCACATATATAAATTATATATGTATGTATTATAGATATATATATCTATCAATGCATTCATCAAGAGTATTACTAAAATAAATACATTCATCAAGAGTATTACTAAAATATGTACATTCATTAATTTTACATTTCCCTTTTGTTAAACAAAGAAACAGAAAAAAAATGACAACACCAGCCACACATGTGCTTTCGTTGCAATCTCGTTGACGACTAAATAAAATGAATAGCAAATTGTTTTCTTCCAGTGTTATTTCGTCACTCTCACCAATACTACTACCTTGGGTTGTGTGCGAACTACCCAGCAAACACGAAATCGAGCGTTTTAAATTACCATTACCAATGTAGAAAAGAAATTAACAACGAGATTGATATACAAACGGAACTTTTAATACTACCAAGCTGGTTTATTTACACATACAAATTCTCTGTATTTATACTGTTATGACAATTTCTTATTAATAAAATGTGTTCTAAATTTGACGAACTTATCTTATAGCGTTGCTTGGAAGAAATGGATTTTAAGTCTGAAAAAATTTGTTCACAGAAGTAAATATAAGGAAAAAACGATAAACATTTTAAATAATTTTTTCTTAGTTCGGGAAATGCGAATTTATTCAAATTTATTTTTCGTAATTATTTATCAATTTAAAATGTTTGTTGGGGAAGTATTGCTGAAAAAAATAAAAATGCATCCGCCGCATGTGCATACATCGCTGTCTCAACGACGACTAAATGAAAGAGCATAAGTATATGTGTGAAGTGGTCTCTGCACAATTGTGCTATGAAATGCCGACCACTGCTCTAATACCATCGCTCTGCGATATGCTATGCTGTGCTATGGTTGACGTTATTCAAGGGCTTTACTTAAGCAGGCCACACACTGTCAACAAATCGTTTCGATCGGTCGAAAGTCGTTTTGCCACACACTTGTCGATCGGTTGACAATTTTAATTGCACGTTGTTCGCCGCCAAGTGAAGATGGAACGCGGAAAGGATATAATAGAAAATAATAAATAATAAACGCGGATAGAAAATAATACAAAATAATAGTAGTCATCACTTTTACTTTTCCACAATGATGGCTGGCTTTTAAACAGCTCTATCAATTCCTCTATGAATTCTTTACTATCTGTTGTCATTTTTCCGCCGATGTGCACACTCGAAAAAACAAAAGAAATGACAAAAATCGTCAACTTCGCCACACACACACAACCGATTGCAAACTGCGAAGAGAAAACCGTCACAACACACACGCAACTGATCGCAAGAAAGACAAAAATTTTTGTCAATTTTCGATTTGTATGCAAACCACGCTACACACATGCAATCTGTCGAAATTTCGACCGATCGAAACGATTTGTTGACAGTGTGTGGCCTGCTTTAGCTGCGATACAATTCGAGTGAGGAAATCAAGCATGTTTGATGCGAACTCATAAAAGACGTCGAAAACGAAACTCACAACAAATTAATGGATGAATGGATGGAATGCAACATGTTTTGTGGTTGGCACTATGCGGATTATTATTTAAGTTTAGTTAACAATAATTGTTCGTTATGTCCGGATGTGTTCTTCTTTAAGCTCTCCGTTGTCTATCGATTCGCGTAAATTTGAAGAATAAATCATATTTTTTCATTTAATTATTAGTTAGTAAAACGTGTTTTATTAATTCAACAAAAAAAAAAATAAATTAAATAATAATTTAATTCAGCAAACACGGCAGCTATTAGATAATCTTATAGATTTGGTTAGAGGTTCATTACGGCCATATTCAGTTATATGAAACTCAATATGGAAAACATTGTTTTTTCTCAATGAAATTTGAGAAACCAAAAATTTAATTATTCCTAGCTTCCTGTGCTTCTTTCGGTAATTGGTCTATTAAAAGTACACAGTTATCTATAATTTCATTTGCATGGTATAGGACTTTGTGTACCGTCACTGGCATGAAGTACCATGAATATTTCCCTAAATATATATTTCTTTTGATTATTGCGAAATTTTCAAAATCTGTTGAGTTTTTTGGATATCCTGACGCTAAACATTCTAGTATTAGTTCCAAGTCAATACCAATTATCTCTGCTGTCGTCTCGGCGATTCTAAAAAATCTTCTTGTCGTGTTTCCATCGTTTGAATTTCCAGATTTTTGTTTTAGCATATCGACCAGTAATCCCGCCATTTCATTTTTAAATCGATTTTGGATATTTTTTTCCGTTCCAATAATTTTTCTTTATTTTCGTCTCCTCTAACTTGCATTTTTCAGTGTCTGTTCTGTATGCAATGTGCAATAGACATTCCACAAATCGGATCCAGGCGTGCAGCGAAATGCCTAAACGGAGCATATGCTGATCCACTGTTTTTTTTTTAATTGCAACTTGTGACGACGCATGCTTGTGCCGATGAATAATTGGAAGGAGCACTGCACACTTTTCCATCAATCATACATAAAATTAATTTGGAAGTAACATTAACAGTTACATTTTCTATTGTGATAATGGTTGGTACAAGTGCCGAAATTTGGTTTTCAATTAACTTCACCTCATTTAAAATAAGTTATTTCATCCTTTAGCAAATATAAATTTTATTGGACGGCAATACCACGTTGTATAAGTTCATCGTTTGTATTTACATACATTTCAAATGGGACCATGCAAATACTAAACAAATTTTCGTCCGAAATGTCTTCTTGAGCAAATTTTTGCTTGTACTGACTATGTTCAGCTCCATCACAGCCCCATTTAATAATGATAATTACATCAATGAAATTGTTCGGTATCGATAGAAAAACTTCTTCGTATACGGAACATAGTCTAACAACTGCATGCTCAATTAATGATTGGAGATTAATAAAAGCATACGATTCAGTGAGAACTACACCATCCTCATGCATTAACGCTTTGATTTCCATACTAAATAGTTAGATGGATATATCTTTGGATTTACAGCTTTTTTATGTTGTATTAGTAATTGATATTTATGTGTCGATAAATCGGTATAAATTATCATTGCCAGGGCCCGATCAGGAGAAAGAGTTGTTGACACCTCTTTTTGGCGATGCACTTGCAAGCTCAGTTACATTTGCAGCTGATGACCGCTTACCAGATGAATGCAGTTGTACTGCAGCTGCTATTAACAACTCATTCGGATTGGTCACGTGCACAAGCTCTTTCGCTTTTCTTGTTTCTGTTTTTTCAGAACAGTCATCGAAATTTTTCTTTGGTCTACCACCACTGGGCTCCCAAATAGAAGACTTACATATATAAGTTAACACATTATTTGTTTCACAATGTTAAATTCCATTGTTTATTTCCCACAGCGTCTGCACTTTTGCTTAAAAACAAAGGTGTCTTGTTGCTAGTCAACAAAATTATTTCTCAACATACAAAAATAATGTGTCAGGTTTACGCTACACGCGCAAACCCACTTTTTGCAACACCAGCATTTCTTGATTTCGTGTTTTGTGTTTCGATAGGAATAAATTGTAAGAATAAACATTTTTGTAAGTTAGTTTTAATTATAAACTCGAAGCACATAGTGCTGTAGAATAAAATAAGAAACAATAAATTAATAAGCACATAGTGCTGCCAGAAACCCTCAAATATTTTATTGTTTTATAATTGGCGCCCAACGTGGGGCTCTGAAAGAAAAAAAAGATATTTCAGACTCCGAATTAAAAAAAAAGACTTGACACGGTTCCCTAGTAGGGACAAATTCCAAACGGGGGCGTACGTTCTGTCGCGGCCGGTCAAGCCCGGAAACCGGAAAAAAATGAAATTAAACTTAAACAAAATTTTGAACAAAATAAAATTTCAAAACAAAAGAAAATGATAAACTAAAAATTTTTAGCAAATAAAATCGAAACTAAATTGCAAAGAACAAGTGAAATTAAACTTAAACAAAATTTTGAACAAAATAAAAATTTCAAAACAAAAGAAAATGATAAACTAAAAATTTTAGCAAATAAAATCAAACAAATTGCAGACTACAACTGAAATTAAATTATTAATAAATAATACTTTTGAACAAAATTGATAAACTAAAAATTTTTTTTACAAATAAATTTTTAAACACAAACTAAATTAGAAATTAATATAATTGAAACCACAAGTGAAAATAAATTTTCAAACTTTAGAGAAAAAAAATCTAACACACAATATTAGTAAAATTAAAGTTCTCAAAATAAGTGATAAAAGAATTTTTTATTTGAAGGAAGATATCGATTAAGCAAATCGGTCGGTGCGGCCAATGCACCTTGATTCAACGACAACAGCAACACATCTTCATCGTCCGAACACCAACAACAACGACTCCAGCAATTGGTCAACCATGTTCCAGAGGATCACAGTATTAATGTAAGATTAAAACTATTGCAATTTATTGATGTTTAATTAAGATAGTGAATCTAGTTGCTAGTTTATTGATAATTGGGAGAAATTTAAAAATTAAAAAGAATTTAAATTACAAAATTTTAAGTTGATAAAATAGTATTTAATAATTTTTGAAAATTCTCAAATTAGTAAGAGATAACAAAATAAAATATTTAAAAGGAATTTGAATTATAAAAATTTTTAAGTTGATAAAATGATATTTAATAAGTAATGAAATTTTTAAATTGGTAAAAACAAAATGATTTCGAAATTTATATATTACTGAAAGTTATTGATAATAACAGAAAGGGGAAATCCTGAAAATGAGCAAATAGAACAAATAGCTGCGACTTTGTCAAAGCTAAGCTTAGGAGCTTCCACTAGTAGTACTAACACATCATCTTCCTTTACTAACAACCAAAAAAGGGAACTTGTTAATCTAATATCAGAAACGGTCACTTCCATTTTGAATCCCAGGGCTGAACAGGATGAGGAATTAAATATAGATTTTAGTAGGAACACTGACGCATCAGAACGCGTTCCTGATGTAGTGAAATGTCTGAGGGAGTTTTCTGGGAAACCAGGGGAATTTAATTCCTGGAGGAAATCGGTGGACAGGATTCTTTTAATGTACGGACAGAATAGAAACACAGCAAAATACTTTGCTATATTACACACAATCAGGCATAAAATTATTGGTGAGGCCGATGCCGCACTTGAATCGTATCGAACGCCATTAAGTTGGGAGAAGATAAAGAAATGTCTAATGTTGCATTACGCAGACAAGAGGGACGTCGGTACTCTGGAGTATCAAATGACAGCTCTTGCCCAGCGAGGCAACATGGTTGAAGAATTTTACCAACGGGTTTATCAGTACCTTTCCTTGATTTTGGACAAAATTGATTGTCTAGACTTGGGAGAAGAAGCACTGTCTGCAATGACAGCGGCCTATAGAGGAAAGGCCTTAGATACTTTCGTTAGGGGTTTAAATGGCAACTTGCCAAGTCTTTTGAGTGTTAGGGAACCAACCAGCCTACCACAGGCTCTACAAATGTGCCTTAAGCTGAGCAATTTGAATTATAGAACAATTCATGCAAATAGCGTAGAAAAAGCACAATCAGGTGTAAAATTCGCTGGTCAGCAGCGTCCCGTCCCATTGAGAAGACCATTTTATCCAGAACTTACTAATCCACATGGACAGTTCCCCAGAACAATTAATTATTGTCCACATAGAAAAACCCAAGTTGTTCCGAATTATTCCAACTATCCGATACTGAATAACACTAGGCCTCTTTTGCCGCCCAAACCGCCAGTGCCTATGGAGGTAGACAGATCGATCCAGACGAGACAAGTTAATTTTCAGAACAGACCACAGTATCACCAGGGTCAGAATTTTGGACGACCTTCATGGCAACCATCAAATAATAAATTTTCTCAAGGTAATTTCAACCAGACCATTAAAAGACCACCCTCACAAAATTCGCCACAATCCAACAAGGTTCAACGCGTTTTCAATACAGAAGCAGCAAATTTTATTCCGTCCGAATGTACCAACTATGTAGAAAATAATCCCGAAGAATGCTATGAATACGAAGATGAGAAATATGAGGGGGAACAATCAGAATTTACTAACGACGATATTAATTTTTTAGATTAGGCTTTTCTTCTTTGCCGTACTTTCTATTTAAAATGAAAAACGGCAATGAATTGAAATTTCTTTTGGACACCGGATCAAATAAAAATTACGTTAATCCTAAGTATATTCGAAATCCCATTCCTAACAAATCCTTTTTTGCCAATTCAATTGGTGGAGTAGTTGAAATTACTCACCACGCAAATATTAGCATTTTTAATGACGAAATAGGTAAACTAAAATTTTATATTCTACCAAATTTGACGACGTTCGATGCCATAATAGGCAATGATACATTGAAATTTTTGAATGCAATTATTTTCACTAAAGAAAATTATTTTACATTACTAGATAAGTACAGATACCCCATTCATCAGTTGAAAATTAATTCTATAGCTCATGTCACATTAAGAATTGATCACCTTTGTCACGAAGACAATGAAAAATTGAAACAACTTTTTAAAATTTATCCAACTTTATTTTCTGAGCCCGATAAAAAACTAACCTTTGTTACAAATGTCAAGGCAGAAATTAGAACTAAGAGTGATAGACCAATATATTCCAAAACATATCCGTACCCAATACCACTGAAAAAGGAAATAGACAGACAAATTGAAGAATTACTAAAAGATGGCATTATTCGACCATCAAAATCTCCCTATAATTCACCGGTATGGATCGTACCGAAAAAGCAAGATGCTTCAGGTGAAAAAAGATTCGTATGGTAATCGATTATCGTAAATTAAACGAAGATACTATACCAGATAAGTACCCAATTCCAGATATTACCACTATTTTGGCGAATTTAGGTTCAAATAAATATTTCTCGACAATTGATCTTAAAAGTGGCTTCCACCAAATCGCCCTTAATGAGGCTGATATTGAGAAGACTGCATTCTCCGTTGTCAATGGGAAGTTTGAATTCACCCGACTTCCATTTGGACTGAGAAATGCTCCTGCTATTTTCCAGCGCACCTTAGATGATGTGCTGAGGGAACACATCGGTATTCGTTGCTACATTTATATCGATAATATAATTATTTTTAGCAAAACTAAGGAATAACATTTTGATAACTTAAGTGTTATCTTTAACACTTTAGAAAAAGCTCACTTAAAAGTGCAATTCGATAAATGCGAATTTATCAAAGAGGAAACAGAATTTCTTGGTATTATAGTTGGTCAAAGGGGTATTCGCACAACATCAAAAAAGACCGAAGCAATAGTAAATTTTCCACAACCAAGAAGTGTCCATGATTTGCGTTCCTTTTTGGGAATGACGGGACATTATCGGAGATTTATAAAGGCTTACGCGCAAATTGCAAAACCGCTTACCGAGATACTCAGAGGTGAGTTCGGAAGAATACCTAAGAATTTGTCTAAAAAGACACAACTGAAATTTACAGAACAACAAACAGAAGCTTTTGTTCAATTGAAAAAATGTTTGACATCAGATGATGTTATGCTTCACTATCCCAATTTCGATACAGCCTTTGAGTTGACTACGGACGCATCTGATTATGCTTTAGGAGCCGTACACTCTCAAGATGGGCAACCAATCTGTTTCCTTTCTAGAACTTTAAGCAGAGCAGAAGAAAATTTCGCAGCAAACGAAAAGGAAATGCTAGCGATAATTCGGGTTTTACAATCCCTCAAATGCTTCCTTTACGGATCGAAAAAAATTAAAATTTTTACTGACCACCAACCACTGACTTTCGCTGTCAGTAATAAGAACACAAACGCGAAAATGAAAAGATGGAAGGCGCAGTTAGAGGAATATAATCACGAGCTTATTTACAAACCAGGCAACATGAATGTTGTTGCGGACTTTCTTTCAAGGCCACCAATGGCGAACTGTAACTCCATTACTGTCCACAGTAGTGATAGCTCTTCCGAAAATTTAATACCGTCTGTGGAAACACCAATTAATGTTTTTCAGAATCAGATTTTCATTTCAGAAGAAGCTGAGAGTTCATATAAATTTGAAATAGTTTTCCCTACATACCATAGACATTTGATAACAGAGAAAACCCTCTCCGAAGAATCACTAAAATCACTTCTGGAAAATATTTGAACCCTTCAATGATAAATTGTGTGAAGACAACTGAACCGATAATGCTGAAGATCCAGGCAATTTATCCAACATATTTTGGCAATTATAAAATTCGTTTTACGCAGCAAGTAGTGAAGGATATTGTCAATACGGACGACCAAGATAGAATCATAATAGAGGAGCATAACCGTGCTCATAGAAACGAGAAGGAAAACAAACTGCAGATTCTAGGGAAATTTTATTTTCCAGCTATGGCGAGGAAAATCAAACGCATCACTGGGATGTGTAAGGTATGCAAGGAAAATAAATACGACCGACACCCAAGTAATACAAAATTAGGCGCTACACCGTTACCAGAATACCCAGGTCACACCATTTATATTGACATATTTTCAACGGACAATCATAAAGTACTCACCTCCATAGACAAATTCTCCAAGTTAGCTGTAGTAAGGACAGTTGATGGGAAAAGCATCGAAAATATAAAGAAGCCATTAAGAGAAATAATATTTTACTTTGGAGTTCCAAAAGCAATAGTCTTCGATAATGAGAAAACATTTAGTTCCCAACCAATAAAGTTTATGTTGGAAAGCGAATTTGGTATTAAGATATTTACTGCACCACCGTATAAAAGTGAGGTAAATGGGCAGATCGAAAGGTTTCATTCGACCTTGTCGGAAATTATGAGGTGCTTAAAGCATGAATACCCTGAGCAAAATGTTGACGAATTAATAGAGCGGTCCGTAAATGAGTATAATCATTCCATTCACTCTGTAACAGAAAAAAAACCCGTCGATGTATTTTTTGGCAGACCCACTTCAGCAAAATCCGACAATATAGAAGAGGTTAGAAAGGAAATCTTTGAGAAACTGAGGGCAAAACAAGATAAAGATTTGCAATATCATAATAAAAACAGACAGGAAGTTGTTGACTATAAAGTGGGAGAGAAAATCTTTGTCAGACAAAATAAAAGACTAGGAACCAAACTGTCGAAGAGGTTTAAGGAAGAAATAGTTAAGGAAAACAGAAATTCCACTGTAACAACAGAATCAGGCAAAGTAGTTCATAAAGACCGAATACGAAGCTAACAATGATCATGTATTTTTTAGATCACTCCTTTCCCTAAATGTTAATTTTTGCTGGGGATCAGTCGAAATATTAGACTATTCTCAATCCGAGATAGTTACCATAGAGGATGGCACCGGCAAGATTCAAACGGGAACATATAGGATTATGCACTTAATTAATCTGACGGAGTACTCCACGATAATAGAAGACCTCAAAACTAACTTTGGCAAAAACATACCCTCATCTCATCCACTACATCCATTCATTACAGAGGAAATTAACAACATGATTTCAACCATTAACAACATCATCCCTATTAATAAAAACAAACGTTCATTGGATTTCATAGGATCTGCATGGAAATGGGTTGCAGGAAACCCAGATCATGACGATCTCGTGGCCATTAATGGTAAATTTGCGGAAGTAATCGAAAATAACAACCAACAACTTGTTATTGACAAAAACTTATTTGATAGAATTAACAACATAACTCAAATTAGTAACTCAATAATAAAAACATTGATTTTCAAACCGTACTAATACTTCAATACAAATTTAAAATTGATATAATTAAAGAGGAAATAGAAAATATCAGAAAAGCAATTCATCTCACAAAAGCTAATATTGTTAACACATTTATGCTATCAAATCAAGAAATTCATAAAATTAATGATATTTTTGTAGAAGAAAATATGCCATTTAATTCTTTGGAAGAATCATTGAATTTCGCGGACATTCAAATAGCCTTTAAGGATAAAATGTTACTTTATGTTGTAAAACTGCCCAAAACGGGATCGGAAATTTGTAATTTCTTTTTAAATTTTGAGAAAATGTTAAAATGTAATTGAGAATATTATGGTATTAAGAATGAATGTAATTTAATAAATAATATAAAAATTTGCAAACAGAATGAAATTGTTAATTTAAGAAATGAAAATTGTATAAGAAATTTATTAGAAAACAAACCTTATAATTGTATTGTAACAAATACGCAACATATAAAAAAAGTAGAAGAAATAAGTAGCGGACTAATTTTATTGAATGATTTTAAAGGAAATATTTCTATTAATAATAATACAAAATACTTACATGGGTCATATTTGATAAACATTTTTAATGATACCATAAACATTGATAATTTAAGTTTTTCATCTATAGAAACACACAGCTCGAGACCATTACCCTCATTAATAAAGCACTCAAACTCTCGTTCCGAGTTCAAAGAAGTGCTATCGTTGGAATTCATGAAGGAACTTAATATCAAAAATATCAGGAAAATTAGTTCCATAAACCTGTTAGCCAAATCTAGCATGTTTACACACTTCGGGCTTTTAGCCTTCATAATAATCATAATCATGTTTTTCAAATGTAAAAAGAAGAAGAAAACGGAAATTATCATAGAAAATAACGAATCCTTCCAGATGCCGACTAGGATAGCTCCACGGCACATAAGTCTAAATGACATCCCATATTTTTAAACCAATCGGGGACGATTGGAATTTCGGAGGGAGGAGTTAACACATTATTTGTTTCACAATGTTAAATTCCATTGTTTATTTCCCACAGCGTCTGCACTTTTGCTTAAAAACAAAGGTGTCTTGTTGCTAGTCAACAAAATTATTTCTCAACATACAAAAATAATGTGTCAGGTTTACGCTACACGCGCAAACCCTCTTTTTGCAACACCAGCATTTCTTGATTTCGTGTTTTGTGTTTCGATAGGAATAAATAGTAAGAATAAACATTTTTGTAAGTTAGTTTTAATTATAAACTCGAAGCACATAGTGCTGTAGAATAAAATAAGAAACAATAAATTAATAAGCACATAGTGCTGCCAGAAACCCTCAAATATTTTATTGTTTTATAATTTATATAATGTGAAATCAATTTTATATGCAAGCCAATTGCTGTTGCATTTCAGAAACTTCAATTTTGATTGAAACTTGAGACTTCCTCTATTTTTCCAGTATTTCATTGCAAGTTTTACTAGCAAAAGTTTTTATTTTTTTAAGATCAATAGTTTGATTGGATCCATTACTAATAGTTCCTAAAATGAAATCCAAGACGCGCTCATATTTAAGTTCGTAAAAAGTCGTCATATTTTAACAAGAAGGCAAAAGTAATATAATACATAACTAATTTATAACAAATATTCAGTCACTAAAAAAAGTTAAGCCAAACAGTGGCAGGTTTCAACCGAGAAGCACTACAGCGCTAAAGGCTTTCGAAGGTCCAGTAGAGCGGACTATTATTAAATAATAATTGAATTATTTTTTTATGTGAACAAAAGCTATATAACATAATATGAGAACAAACACTTATTTTCAAGAATCCTGCATATTCAGTTTAATTTTTCCAAGTTCTAATAGTTAAATTTTTACCTGTTCGGTAGTCTATTTCAAAGAACTCATCCTCGTTTCCAGATGAAATTGTAAAAATTAAATTTCTTTGCAATGGACTTTCAGCTTGGATACTTAAGGAAAGAGCAGAGAAGATTTCTGCGTCTTCTTTCACCCTTACAGAATAAAATTGCTTGCTAAAAATTGGCATTGACTTGTCCACAACCTGTAAGAACAAAGATATAGAGTATTATAAAAAATTAATATTATATAGTTCTTAAATATTTTAAAATCAATACATATTCCATTACGGTTAGAGAAATCCAAGGAATATTTTTGAAAAAACTAATAATAACACTGTCCAACAGCATTTTTGGAACAGAATAGCGACCCTATAATTCTGAAAGGGTATGTTGAGTAGATCATTTTTGTAGAACAAACTTATAGTCCAGCACGTCTGAGTATTTTTTTACAGTGGGTCGAAGTTTTCATTTTTTGGTCGAAGGGAGCATTATACTTTATGAAAAAAATGCTGTAAGTTAATGTCTAAGAGAATTCTTATGGTCAGAGTTGTATTGTGGAATTGTATGAGGATTATTTTTGTGGAAGATCTAAACCCTCTAACTGGTCTCTTTATGGGTCAATTTGACCCTTTTTTCGAGAAAATCAAAAAATATCCTTTAAAAAAGGACATTTAAGGATTAAAATATTCTACGAAAATGTTTGCCGAAAAATTTCAGTGGGGGTCACCAAAGACACCATTGTTGTAAATAAAGCTCTTTATGCTTAATTAGTAAAATTATACACCAACATATACAAAACAGGTAAAAACGGCGTCAAGTTCGGCCGGGCCAAACACTGAGTTCTCGCGTCTAGTCAGCTGTGACTTACAAATCGGGTGTGATATTTATTAAAATTAATAATAAAAAATAAAAGAAAAAATTCAAGCAAAATTGAGCTACTAAGCAGTACATATCGGGTGTGATTATTACTAAAATTAATATAAAAAAAGAAAAACTAAAGCTTAAATAAGCATGGCGGATTCCGTTTGCAAATTAAGAGATTGGTTTTGTTTTATTTGTGGATATTTTACGCACCACCAAAGCAGAAGAAAGATATTGCCTACAATTGAAGAACCATATTTTCTTTTCTTTGGAATACGATTTTTATCTGAAGCTTGGATACCAAAAACCGTATGTACTACTTGCGAAAGTGGTCTTTTGACCTGGTACAAAGGCGGTACTAAGGCGCTGCCATTTTCTGCGCCTATTACATGGATTGAACCTGAAGATCACAAATCAGATACATGCTATTTCTGCGTAAATTACAAATTTGGTAGAAGCCAAAGGCACTACGCGACAATGACATACGAAGCAACAAATAATGTCATTTTACCAGAAGTGCGCTGTGAAGGTGTTCCGGTGTCTCAACCGCCTACACATACATTTTCGGCCAATATGACAGTCACCAATACAGAAATAACAGCGGCGGTTGAAAACATATCAGATATAAGTTACTTGCCTCTTGATGGTTTAAACATATGTCCTAATTTGGTAGACCAAGCTTATTTTGAAGATCTTGTAAGAGATTTAGGACTAACATAAGAGAAAGCTGAAATATTATGTTCCAGATTGAAAAACAGGAATTTGATAAAAGCCGATGTAAAAGTTACATTTCCAAGAAAAAGACACGCCGATTAGGAAAGTTATTTTAAAAAATCAGAAGAACTTGTATACTGTTGCAGTATTGAAGAGGTTCTAAAATATCTAAAGCTTCCACTGGACTCTTCCGCTTGGCGACTATTTATAGATAGTTCAAAACACAGCTTAAAAGCAGTTTCATAAATATGTACATACTATAATAAACCAGTATTAAAACAAAATTATAATTTTTTTTATAGAAGTTGGCGTGTAATTTTGCCAATTAATCGTAAAGAGCTTTATTTACAACAATGGTGTCTTTGGTGGCCCCCACTGAAATTTTTCGGCAAACATTTTCGTAGAATATTGTAATCCTTAAATGTCATTTTTTAAAGGATATTTTTTGATTTTCTCGAAAAAAGGGTCAAATTGACCCATAAAGAGACCAGTTAGAGGGTTTAGATCTTCCACGAAAATAATCCTCATACAATTCCACAATACAACTCTGACCATAAGAATTCTCTCAGACATTAACTTACAGCATTTTTTTTCATAAAGTATAATGCTCCCTTCGACCAAAAAATGAAAATTTTGACCCACTTTAAAAAAATACTCAGACGTGCTGGACCATAAGTTTGTTCTACAAAAATGATCCACTCAACATACCCTTTCAGAATTATAGGGTCGCTATTCTGTTCCAAAAATGCTGTTGGACAGTGTTATTTATTGATTAGTAGATATATATGATTCTATTTTATTAAGTATACTTATAATTACATCATTATGCAAGATTTATTTAATATTCAAAATTTTCATATAAATATTATTAAATTATTTAAGTTTGATTAAAAATTTATCATTATTATTATTCATTATTATTTGGAATTAAGATTTAGGTATTTTTTTTAAATTTTCATATAAATTTTGTTACATTTTGTAAAAAAAAAATTAAACTTTTTTGTAATATTGAATTGTTCTAAGTTTCACAACTATAAAGGAATGTTACTATAAAAAAAGTTATATTTTCAACCCTCATACATACTTATATCTGCAAAAATTAAAAATTGTGTTCCTATACCGCAGCGTGTGTGTAGACGTGTTTTTTGTGCTCGTCATTGTATCACGGTTTTTACACGTTTAAGTAAATTTTAATAATTGTTTTTGGTACGGCCACACAGTCTAATCATTTACAGAGGGTAAATAAGCATAAACAATATAAAGTATTGTTTAAAATCGTTTGTTTTGCTGAAAGTTATTTTGCAATTATTCCTCCAACTTCAACTTAATTACGTTTTAATCATCATCATCGCTTTATAATGGGAAAGAATACACGCAAACTGCCACTTTCACCCTCTTCTCCTTCTCGGCAACCTAAAATACAACGCACTGAGGACCCCTCTCCTACTAATTAGTTGAAATTAATAGATGAGAAATTGGAACATAAAAAAAAATGCATTGTTGAATCTCTCACACATACATTCTACTCTAGTGAGAAAAAGATTACTGAGCGTACTGATGCTTTGACTGGTGAGTTGAGTGACGTGAAAACAACACTAATGTACATATATCGAAGAAAGAGTTAGAATAGTTGAATGTGCTCAAAGAGAAGATATTTCTAAATTAATTAATGAAGTATCAACTTTGAAAGCCAAAATTGAGACTATACAGAATAATGTTGATGCTTCTGATTTGATTATAAGTGGTTACCTGAAACTGAAAATGAGAATATTGCCGACACCTTCTCAAAAATTTGTCACACAATTAAAGTGTAACCTCCATAAAGGAACATAAAGGAATCTTTTCGGCTTAAGTCTAAGACTAATAATAAATCTAGCTCAATTCTAATTAAACTCTACTCGGCATGTGACAGAAACCAGCTGTTTCGATCTATGGCTGGTTTCTGCAAAACTAATAAAAGATTGTTTCATATGTCTGACATTGGTGGGAGGTCAGACACAAACAAAACTATGTTCATGAATGTCTAACTGATAGCAACAGGGAGTTGATGTTTTACTGTTCAAAACTAAAACGGGACGGCAAATTAATATCGGCGTTCTCAATTCGGGGCAAAGTTTTTGTTAGAGTTGATAATAATCGTCAAGCAGTTAATGTTACCGATAAAGCTCATGTTGATACTTTGATTGCACCAAAAATTCAATGATTTATTATGTGCTACTATTTTTTTAAAAGCTTCTTAATTGTTCATATAAACCTTAAAATAATGTTTTCTTTTTTGTTATTATTATTATTTTTCATGTTCTTATTGCCATTTTTTTAACATGTACAGGATTATTTGATCATTTTGTTTTAATCAATCATGACATTTAATTCAAACAGTACTTGTTATAATTTAAGAACAGTCTTGGGAATTGCTAGTAGTTATCACAATGTATTTCAAATTTGTCATTTTAATTCAAGAAGCCATAATAACACCAAAATCGACTATTTGAACGATATTCTGTCAAATTGTTCAATTGATGTAATTTGCGTTACTGAAACGTGGTTTGATTCTAATACTGATGATGATGAATGTAATCTGCTAAATTTTAATATGATTCGACATGATAGAAAGACTGGAGCAAAAGGTGGTGGAATTGCAATTTATCATAAAAAAGGTTTAAAAGCTAAAATTATTCTTAAATCCGAGGATGATGCCGTAACTGAATACCTTGGCATAGAATTGCAGGGCTCTAATAATATAAAATGTGTATCTATAATCCTCTATAATCCTGGTGTTGAGTAATAATCATTGCTTTGTACATACAATTGAGTTACAAGCATGCTTTCTGTTAACATACAACCTACTGTATATGAATTGCAGCGTAAGCATATTAATGGTATAAATTTGGCCCAATTCTGTTCAATAAAGACATTCTTTGCTTTACATCTAGAGAGCTCTAGTTAGCTCTTGCAAAGAAATTAAATAAAAATATTAAATTGTTTTATTAAATTAAATATAATAAACAACAAAAGATCCTTTCTATATGGCGATCCTGCCTTCAATCCTGGAGTAGCTTCCTTGAAAGCACCCAGAAACCCGGTAGCGCTTAAAATAAATTGCGCCCAGGTTAAAACATCAATTTTAAAGTCCTGTCAGATCAGCCAAAACGATCTGCCAGCTTCGTGAAGGATGAAAAAGAAGGATGAAAAGCCCGCAGCCAGGGCCTCAACCAATCGAACAATACCTAGCTCGGAAAAAGGCGCAACCACCAAAATCTTGGGAAGCAGTAACAAAGCTATGGAGTAAAATTGATCCATAGACTTTTTGATACGCCAACATTTAGTACAGAAAAACATAAAAAATTAATTAAGAGGAGCGTTATAGTCGCACCCATAGGGACAGTAAGCGAATACTCGCTCGTGTCCAAAACATTTTTTTTTTTAAGAAAATATACATACATGTTTTTTGAAAATGGGGAAACCACAATCCAAAGTGGTAAAACCCAAATGCAAATGTAGTTGCAAATGCCTTTTTTTCACTCTACGTACATAAGAATATGTACATAATATTAATAATAAAGAAAAATATTTTTTTAAATATACATAATATTAATAATAGAAAATAATTTTAGTATAACAATACAATATTTTTTTATTTTTAAATAATAATTTTACTTTTAATTTAATGAATAACGTTTGAAATTAATTCACATAAAAGTTAATATTTTTTTTTTAACATTCTACAAATATGAACATAGTATTAATGATAGAAAATAAATTTTGTTTCTCTACAGCAAAATTTTTAATTGCTTTACAAATATTTTGTATATATACAAATAAGTAATAATGCATAATTTTAATTAATTTTTAATGATTTTTTAATTTGCTTTTTCTCAATAATTAATAGTATTTAAAATTGATAATTTTTATATGGTCCTTTGTAAAATTAATAATTTTTATTGAGTAGTATAAAATAGACAACAAAAAGTCCAAGCTAAGAATTTGAAGGGTTGATGAAATTATTGGTGGACATAACTGACATGACGTTTGCTTAATCTTGTAGCTCAGGTAAAATGCCACTAACTTTTGAACACAGGGTTGTTCTAAGGCCACCAGTCAGCAGAATACTACTCTGCACTACAGGCAAATACCCTTTCAATAATCACAATTTCGAAACCGTTCGAAATGGAAATCCCAATAATAGGATTAGACAAAATAGGACCCACAAATTATGGATGAAACTAATTCAGAAATAGCGAACATTTCCCTAAGATAGAATACATAAACGGGAAAAGATAACCACGTTGCGGACGCATTATCGCGTACAACGATAAATGAATTGAAAAACATAAATATTGAAAATAATAATATATTTAGAATGACTACAAGGTCAATAAAGGACAAGACACAAAATATGGCAAAGAATGAAAATGTAAGAGAACGGCATAAGTTAAATGAAAATGAAAAGCCCAGTATATATGTTCCAATTAAGAACACTGACGTCAGGAAATATAATAAATTAAAGAGTACCCCCGGGCGATGTTATGTCAAACGAGGAAAATCTATAATAACATATATACAAAAAGATGATTTGTTTATCAATGGGAAACTTGACTTAGGACAATTTTTCCCACGGCTCGAGGAAGTGGCCGGTAAACAGAACATCAATAAATTACAAGTGGCACCTAGTGAGAAAATTTTCGAATTTATTTCTATTAATGAATTCAAACAAATGGGCAATAAATATTTGAAAAATATTAAAGTAGCGCTACTAAATGAGGTGACCCGAATTGATAAAAATGCCAATTATATTGAAAATGATATGAAACGATATAATGATGATCCAGCAGAAGGAGGACATTGCGGTGTTTCAAGAACATTGAATAAAATTAAAAGAAAATACTATTGGAAAAATATAACAAAAGACGTAACAAAGTACGTAAAATCATGTCAAAAGTGTCAAACAGCAAAAACAACAAAACACGTAAAAAGCCCAATGATATTAACACAAACGCCAGAAAAGCCATTTGATAGCGTAATAGTGGATACTATAGGTCCACTGCCTAGATCCTACAATGGCAATGAATATGTAGTCACTATGATATGTGATATGACAAAATATCTGGTGGCAATACCAATACCGAACAAAAGTGCTAAAACAATTGCGAAGGCAATTTTTGAGCAATTTATTCTTACCCATGGTCCGATGGGGACGCTCATTTCGGACATGGGTACAGAGTACAAAAATTCTATATTAGAAGAGCTATGTAATCTGCTTAAAATAAACAAACTCAATTCTACTGCTCATCATCACCAAACAGTGGGCACAATAGAAAAAAGTCACAGAACTTTCAACGAGTATGTGAGATCATACATATCCGTTGATAGGGATGACTGGGATGAATGGCTTAAATACTTCACTTACTGCTTTAATACAACGCCATCATCCGTTCATGACTATTGCCCCTATGAATTGATTTTCGGTAGACTTCCAAATAAGTTCAATAGGGTGACAAAATTAGTCCATTTTATAACGTAGATGATTATGCTAAAGAAGTAAAATTTAGATTAGAAATAGCGTATAAGAGGGCCCGAGAGATGATAGATAGATCTAAGTTAATGCAGAAATTAAATTACGATAGGAATACATTAGATTATAATTTTAAAATAGGGGACCTAGTTTTACTTAAAAATGAAACAGGGCATAAATTAGACCCACAATATAAGGGACCCTATAGAGTTAGGAAAATTGATTTAAGAAATAATATAACAATAATTGATACTAAAACAAATAAAAACCAAATAGTACATAAGAATAAACTTAAAATTTATAAATAATGTAGAATTAAGAAAATATAATATAAAACTTTCATATAATTTTAGGAAATGAAAACAAAAATATATATAAATAAATATTTTTAAGTACATTGTTAAAGAATTATGCTAGATCTATATTGTTAAAGAATGTTCATTCAACTAGCGTTGTATGAGCATTCTTCCGTAGAAGGGAGGTGTAGCATGAATCATGTTTGTTATTGCTCAACCAAAGCATTTTTGATTATCGAAATATAAAGATATCAAATTGCACACAAGCAACGAACGATCGACAATGTTTTGCTTTATTGAATGTTTGTGCGTTTACAGTCAACCCTTTTGGTGTTGAGTAATAATCATTGCTTTGTACATACAATTGAGTTACAAGCATGCTTTCTGTTAACATACAACCTACTGTATATGAATTGCAGCGCAACCACCAAAATCTTGGGAAGCAGTAACAAAGCTATGGAGTAAAATTGATCCATAGACTTTTTGATACGCCAACATTTAGTACAGAAAAACATAAAAAATTAATTAAGAGGAGCGTTATAGTCGCACCCATAGGGACAGTAAGCGAATACTCGCTCGTGTCCAAAACATTTTTTTTTAAAGAAAATATACATACATGTTTTTTGAAAATGGGGAAACCACAATCCAAAGTGGTAAAACCCAAATGCAAATGTAGTTGCAAATGCCTTTTTTTTCACTCTACGTACATAAGAATATGTACATAATATTAATAATAAAGAAAAATATTTTTTTAAATATACATAATATTAATAATAGAAAATAATTTTAGTATAACAATACAATATTTTTTTATTTTTAAATAATAATTTTACTTTTAATTTAATGAATAACGTTTGAAATTAATTCACATAAAAGTTAATATTTTTTTTTTAACATTCTACAAATATGAACATAGTATTAATGATAGAAAATAAATTTTGTTTCTCTACAGCAAAATTTTTAATTGCTTTACAAATATTTTGTATATATACAAATAAGTAATAATGCATAATTTTAATTAATTTTTAATGATTTTTTAATTTGCTTTTTCTCAATAATTAATAGTATTTAAAATTGATAATTTTTATATGGTCCTTTGTAAAATTAATAATTTTTATTGAGTAGTATAAAATAGACAACAAAAAGTCCAAGCTAAGAATTTGAAGGGTTGATGAAATTATTGGTGGACATAACTGACATGACGTTTGCTTAATCTTGTAGCTCAGGTAAAATGCCACTAACTTTTGAACACAGGGTTGTTCTAAGGCCACCAGTCAGCAGAATACTACTCTGCACTACAGGCAAATACCCTTTCAATAATCACAATTTCGAAACCGTTCGAAATGGAAATCCCAATAATAGGATTAGACAAAATAGGACCCACAAATTATGGATGAAACTAATTCAGAAATAGCGAACATTTCCCTAAGATGGAATACATAAACGGGAAAAGATAACCACGTTGCGGACGCATTATCGCGTACAACGATAAATGAATTGAAAAACATAAATATTGAAAATAATAATATATTTAGAATGACTACAAGGTCAATAAAGGACAAGACACAAAATATGGCAAAGAATGAAAATGTAAGAGAACGGCATAAGTTAAATGAAAATGAAAAGCCCAGTATATATGTTCCAATTAAGAACACTGACGTCAGGAAATATAATAAATTAAAGAGTACCCCCGGGCGATGTTATGTCAAACGAGGAAAATCTATAATAACATATATACAAAAAGATGATTTGTTTATCAATGGGAAACTTGACTTAGGACAATTTTTCCCACGGCTCGAGGAAGTGGCCGGTAAACAGAACATCAATAAATTACAAGTGGCACCTAGTGAGAAAATTTTCGAATTTATTTCTATTAATGAATTCAAACAAATGGGCAATAAATATTTGAAAAATATTAAAGTAGCGCTACTAAATGAGGTGACCCGAATTGATAAAAATGCCAATTATATTGAAAATGATATGAAACGATATAATGATGATCCAGCAGAAGGAGGACATTGCGGTGTTTCAAGAACATTGAATAAAATTAAAAGAAAATACTATTGGAAAAATATAACAAAAGACGTAACAAAGTACGTAAAATCATGTCAAAAGTGTCAAACAGCAAAAACAACAAAACACGTAAAAAGCCCAATGATATTAACACAAACGCCAGAAAAGCCATTTGATAGCGTAATAGTGGATACTATAGGTCCACTGCCTAGATCTACAATGGCAATGAATATGTAGTCACTATGATATGTGATATGACAAAATATCTGGTGGCAATACCAATACCGAACAAAAGTGCTAAAACAATTGCGAAGGCAATTTTTGAGCAATTTATTCTTACCCATGGTCCGATGGGGACGCTCATTTCGGACATGGGTACAGAGTACAAAAATTCTATATTAGAAGAGCTATGTAATCTGCTTAAAATAAACAAACTCAATTCTACTGCTCATCATCACCAAACAGTGGGCACAATAGAAAAAAGTCACAGAACTTTCAACGAGTATGTGAGATCATACATATCCGTTGATAGGGATGACTGGGATGAATGGCTTAAATACTTCACTTACTGCTTTAATACAACGCCATCATCCGTTCATGACTATTGCCCCTATGAATTGATTTTCGGTAGACTTCCAAATAAGTTCAATAGGGTAGACAAAATTAGTCCATTTTATAACGTAGATGATTATGCTAAAGAAGTAAAATTTAGATTAGAAATAGCGTATAAGAGGGCCCGAGAGATGATAGATAGATCTAAGTTAATGCAGAAATTAAATTACGATAGGAATACATTAGATTATAATTTTAAAATAGGGGACCTAGTTTTACTTAAAAATGAAACAGGGCATAAATTAGACCCACAATATAAGGGACCCTATAGAGTTAGGAAAATTGATTTAAGAAATAATATAACAATAATTGATACTAAAACAAATAAAAACCAAATAGTACATAAGAATAAACTTAAAATTTATAAATAATGTAGAATTAAGAAAATATAATATAAAACTTTCATATAATTTTAGGAAATGAAAACAAAAATATATATAAATAAATATTTTTAAGTACATTGTTAAAGAATTATGCTAGATCTATATTGTTAAAGAATGTTCATTCAACTAGCGTTGTATGAGCATTCTTCCGTAGAAGGGAGGTGTAGCATGAATCATGTTTGTTATTGCTCAACCAAAGCATTTTTGATTATCGAAATATAAAGATATCAAATTGCACACAAGCAACGAACGATCGACAATGTTTTGCTTTATTGAATGTTTGTGCGTTTACAGTCAACCCTTTTGGTGTTGAGTAATAATCATTGCTTTGTACATACAATTGAGTTACAAGCATGCTTTCTGTTAACATACAACCTACTGTATATGAATTGCAGCGCAACCACCAAAATCTTGGGAAGCAGTAACAAAGCTATGGAGTAAAATTGATCCATAGACTTTTTGATACGCCAACATTTAGTACAGAAAAACATAAAAAATTAATTAAGAGGAGCGTTATAGTCGCACCCATAGGGACAGTAAGCGAATACTCGCTCGTGTCCAAAACATTTTTTTTTAAAGAAAATATACATACATGTTTTTTGAAAATGGGGAAACCACAATCCAAAGTGGTAAAACCCAAATGCAAATGTAGTTGCAAATGCCTTTTTTTTCACTCTACGTACATAAGAATATGTACATAATATTAATAATAAAGAAAAATATTTTTTTAAATATACATAATATTAATAATAGAAAATAATTTTAGTATAACAATACAATATTTTTTTATTTTTAAATAATAATTTTACTTTTAATTTAATGAATAACGTTTGAAATTAATTCACATAAAAGTTAATATTTTTTTTTTAACATTCTACAAATATGAACATAGTATTAATGATAGAAAATAAATTTTGTTTCTCTACAGCAAAATTTTTAATTGCTTTACAAATATTTTGTATATATACAAATAAGTAATAATGCATAATTTTAATTAATTTTTAATGATTTTTTAATTTGCTTTTTCTCAATAATTAATAGTATTTAAAATTGATAATTTTTATATGGTCCTTTGTAAAATTAATAATTTTTATTGAGTAGTATAAAATAGACAACAAAAAGTCCAAGCTAAGAATTTGAAGGGTTGATGAAATTATTGGTGGACATAACTGACATGACGTTTGCTTAATCTTGTAGCTCAGGTAAAATGCCACTAACTTTTGAACACAGGGTTGTTCTAAGGCCACCAGTCAGCAGAATACTACTCTGCACTACAGGCAAATACCCTTTCAATAATCACAATTTCGAAACCGTTCGAAATGGAAATCCCAATAATAGGATTAGACAAAATAGGACCCACAAATTATGGATGAAACTAATTCAGAAATAGCGAACATTTCCCTAAGATGGAATACATAAACGGGAAAAGATAACCACGTTGCGGACGCATTATCGCGTACAACGATAAATGAATTGAAAAACTTAAATATTGAAAATAATAATATATTTAGAATGACTACAAGGTCAATAAAGGACAAGACACAAAATATGGCAAAGAATGAAAATGTAAGAGAACGGCATAAGTTAAATGAAAATGAAAAGCCCAGTATATATGTTCCAATTAAGAACACTGACGTCAGGAAATATAATAAATTAAAGAGTACCCCCGGGCGATGTTATGTCAAACGAGGAAAATCTATAATAACATATATACAAAAAGATGATTTGTTTATCAATGGGAAACTTGACTTAGGACAATTTTTCCCACGGCTCGAGGAAGTGGCCGGTAAACAGAACATCAATAAATTACAAGTGGCACCTAGTGAGAAAATTTTCGAATTTATTTCTATTAATGAATTCAAACAAATGGGCAATAAATATTTGAAAAATATTAAAGTAGCGCTACTAAATGAGGTGACCCGAATTGATAAAAATGCCAATTATATTGAAAATGATATGAAACGATATAATGATGATCCAGCAGAAGGAGGACATTGCGGTGTTTCAAGAACATTGAATAAAATTAAAAGAAAATACTATTGGAAAAATATAACAAAAGACGTAACAAAGTACGTAAAATCATGTCAAAAGTGTCAAACAGCAAAAACAACAAAACACGTAAAAAGCCCAATGATATTAACACAAACGCCAGAAAAGCCATTTGATAGCGTAATAGTGGATACTATAGGTCCACTGCCTAGATCCTACAATGGCAATGAATATGTAGTCACTATGACATGTGATATGACAAAATATCTGGTGGCAATACCAATACCGAACAAAAGTGCTAAAACAATTGCGAAGGCAATTTTTGAGCAATTTATTCTTACCCATGGTCCGATGGGGACGCTCATTTCGGACATGGGTACAGAGTACAAAAATTCTATATTAGAAGAGCTATGTAATCTGCTTAAAATAAACAAACTCAATTCTACTGCTCATCATCACCAAACAGTGGGCACAATAGAAAAAAGTCACAGAACTTTCAACGAGTATGTGAGATCATACATATCCGTTGATAGGGATGACTGGGATGAATGGCTTAAATACTTCACTTACTGCTTTAATACAACGCCATCATCCGTTCATGACTATTGCCCCTATGAATTGATTTTCGGTAGACTTCCAAATGAGTTCAATAGGGTAGACAAAATTAGTCCATTTTATAACGTAGATGATTATGCTAAAGAAGTAAAATTTAGATTAGAAATAGCGTATAAGAGGGCCCGAGAGATGATAGATAGATCTAAGTTAATGCAGAAATTAAATTACGATAGGAATACATTAGATTATAATTTTAAAATAGGGGACCTAGTTTTACTTAAAAATGAAACAGGGCATAAATTAGACCCACAATATAAGGGACCCTATAGAGTTAGGAAAATTGATTTAAGAAATAATATAACAATAATTGATACTAAAACAAATAAAAACCAAATAGTACATAAGAATAAACTTAAAATTTATAAATAATGTAGAATTAAGAAAATATAATATAAAACTTTCATATAATTTTAGGAAATGAAAACAAAAATATATATAAATAAATATTTTTAAGTACATTGTTAAAGAATTATGCTAGATCTATATTGTTAAAGAATGTTCATTCAACTAGCGTTGTATGAGCATTCTTCCGTAGAAGGGAGGTGTAGCATGAATCATGTTTGTTATTGCTCAACCAAAGCATTTTTGATTATCGAAATATAAAGATATCAAATTGCACACAAGCAACGAACGATCGACAATGTTTTGCTTTATTGAACGTTTGTGCGTTTACAGTCAACCATTTTGGTGTTGAGTAATAATCATTGCTTTGTACATACAATTGAGTTACAAGCATGCTTTCTGTTAACATACAACCTACTGTATATGAATTGCAGCGTAAGCATATTAATGGTATAAATTTGGCCCAATTCTGTTTAATAACATTCTTTGCTTTACATCTAGAGAGCTCTAGTTAGCTCTTGCAAAGAAATTAAATAACAAAACTATTAAATTGTTTTCTTAAATTATATATAATAAACAACAAAGATCCTTTCTATAGTGTAAGCATCTAGTAATTAAAGATTTTTTTATGCCATTTTTTAAAATCAAACAGAAAGCGTCATCCATGTATCACTTATAGCAAAAACTGTTTCAGCTAATTCAACAACCCTTTGCTATAAAACGTTAAAAATATCCCAATATCAGAGCCCCTGTAGTTGATTGCTATAAGTGATACAGAGATGGCACTTGCGGATGAAATTTACAAAATTGCAATTGGAATAGTTTATTATTCCAGTCATTTTCTCAGCGATATTCGAAAAGAAATGTAAACAATTTTGTGTTGACGTGAAAATGTCAGAATAAAATAAATTGTAAACATTGAAATTTCAATTTTGAAAAAGTTTTTTTTTTAATAAACTAAAAAATAAACTAAAACATTAGATAACATTAGATATTTTTTATGGAATATAACTACGAAATATTTGCGACATTAAACGAAGAAAATTTCTCAAAGGCCATGCAGAATTTTTTAATTTCTTTTGTAAGAGGAATGTTGTAGAAGGGATGGATCAGGAAAAATACATGGTCCCACAGAAATAAAGTGAACGAAGCTAAAAAAAAACTACAAAATGAACAACCCCAAAACCTGCAACCCATTTTCCTATTTAAAGTTATCACATTTTCATTCATTATAAATAAATTTTTAATAAAAATTAACAAAAATAAATATAGAAACAATTACAGTGCCTTAAACAAATAATCGGACACCCTTATACATTTTTTTAACAGTACAATACAAATCTCACTTAAAGTTTAGATTTTTATAATATATTTCTGATAAAAAAGCTATTCTTTATTAAATAATACAAGAAATAAGAGTTTCTATAGAATAATAGAAACAAAAAAAATAATAATTTTTTGGGCGACACGGTATTGCTTCTTGATTTAATTTTTGTAATTTTTTTTATTAAATTCTTTGTTTGGTTTACACCGTCTGAACCGTGTAAAATGAATATTTTTTACCTACCAAAAGAAATAAACTATACAGAGCACCAACTCAACTGATGGTGTGGGCCTAAATCGATTATATACATGAACAATGTATTTGATACGCATAGAGATATGCGAATTTTTTCATTTATTGGACTTAAAAATCTTTTTGCTTATTGTCAGTGGATGTATGTGGGTTACTAGAAAACTCGTTTTTCACATTACATGTGATCATTTAATATTTTTTCTTTGCCCATCTGTGCTTTTATTTTCCACCTTTTCTCTAAACATTATACATCGTTATAGATAATAATAACCAAAAATGATAATTGGAAAATAAATCAAATTATTGATTATATAATTTATTTTGAAGAAAAAATATTTGTCCGATTGTTAGTTGGAGGCACTGTATATAAATTATGTTTTCAAAAATATTGTTAAATGTCAGATTTTTTCGAATTTGTTTGATTAGTGGCCATGATTTTTTAAGAGAGCAATTTCGAATATTTATAAATATTCCAGAGAATATTTCCAATATTAAAAAAATCCTCCATAAATTACAGCTCGTTTCACCCCCATCTATTGTCGTATTCTTGAACTAAAACCGTTATGCATCTTGCAATATCTTTATATTATATGTCTTTGCCAATATAAACGTATATAAGTGATACATAGATGATGCTTTTAAAAAAGTGGCATAAAAAACAATGTTATATCATAATTTTTTCACCAAACAATCACAAGTCACACAGCGGTTTGTGTCAGCTCGCACCTATTACGTGTTACACTGTTTTTGTGATTGTATTGTGAAATAGAAATTTACCCCCCCTGCGCGTATAGATGTTTTCACATCAATAATTTATTTTTAAGCTAAATTAAAATTAATTAAGAAATTAATCAATGAAAACTTCGTTATAGCTACAAATAAACATTTCAAAGACAAACTTACAAGTATTGACCCCAAGAATACATCTTCTATGTTTACTGAAGCTAAGAAACAATCTAGAACGACACAAATTGTAAAGAGGACGATATGTTGCTAAGAAATGCTGGTATTAATTCTGATGAAATAGAGAAAGAAAACGATAATTTTGTTGTAAGAGATCATGATCAAATTTTAAATATAATTGGGGCGTTCTTCGAATCTGTACACTCATTTAAAGAAATTGATTCCGAAAACAGAGTACATGCTGAAGTTAATAATTGTTTTTCTAGATTTTTACAAATGAAAATCGAGCATGAATGCAATGGATCAACTATTACCACTTTTAGTGACAACAATAAAGCCAATGGATTAAATGAATCTCTCAATGAGAAAATTTTTGTAACAAGAGCTACAATAACTTATATTTTCAGTAACTTAAGAAAAAAATTGTCATCTGGAATTGATAATATTCCAAATATCATATTAGGAAACATTAACGAAAACATAATTTTTCAATATTGCACCCTTTTCAATAACATGCTCAACAATTCGTACTTCCCTCGTGCATGGAAAATTGCAAAAGTAGTTGTTTTACCAAAAAAAGATAAGGACAGTAGCAATCCTAAAAACTTGCGTGCAATAAGTTTACTGCCGAACATTAGCAAAATTTTCGAAATTTGCATTAATAACAATATAATAAAATATTGCGTAAAGAAATATTTATAACAGACAATTTGGATTTAAATTCAAACACTCTACAATCCATGCAATACATATGCTTGTTTAAAATGTACATTGGAATTTAAATAAATCGTTATGCACAGGTGCTTGTCTAATTAACTTCGAAAAAGCTTTCGACAGTATTTGGATCCCTGGCTTAATATACAAATTATTCAAGTATAAATTCCCTCTTCATTTAATTATACTCTTACATAATATGCTAAATAACAAATCATTTTTAATTTGTAACAAGAAAAAAATTAGTACAAAGAAATTTTTAATAGTAAATGGTTTGCAACAAGGTACGGTCAATTCGCCAATTCTTTTTAATTTGTATATTTATGATCTCTTAAACAAAATTGACAATATTATTGCGTTTGCTGATGATATTATTATTTATCATGCCGGTAACAAAATTGAGAATATTAATGGAAAATTACAAAATTATTTTCAAACTCTTGAAGAATGTGTTAGTGATTGGCAAATGAAAATTAACACCAATAAATATGAAACTATACTTTTTCGTCCCCCAACAGGAAAATGCAATCACAATATTAAAAACAATAGGAAATCCTTTGGTATAAAATCCATGCAAAATATAAGCATTCCAAATAAACAAATAGTTAAATATTTAGGTATTTACCTGGATAAATTTTTGTATTTCAATAACCATATAAATTTCCAAATAATAAAAGCAAGAAATGTTTTTTTTATGTATAAAAAGATATTTTTTTCAAAACACATTAAATCAAAGGTTAAAATTCTTTTGTACCAGTCATTAATACGGCCCATCCTAATATATGGTTGCCAAATATGGTTCAACATATCGCCATCCTATATGGAAAAATTTAGAATCTTTGAAAGAAAATGTTTGAGGGCCTATACATCCCTCTATAGATCTTCAAACAGTAATTATTTCAAATATATATCAAACAAAAAGCTATATTATGCTGCAGAAATAAGTAAAATTGATAATTTTATCATACACTTAATAAGAAATCATATTAACAAAAGCTTGAAATATCATGAAAATAATTTAATTGTGGCTCCTTATTACGCCAGCGATGAATATATATTTATATTCAACTTTACAAAGTTGATATGTACCACCTGAGGCCTTCTTATACCTCGATAGTAAAGGTTATATACAAAATGAAACAGGTATACCTATACTGTACCACATATACAGACGAGCCAATATAAAAGCTGTATATACCAATCAACTTACAAATGACAATTGCAGATTTGATACTAGCATTTACTTACGAGATAAAAATATAATCCCAAATCTAAACAAAAGAAAATACTGGTGGCTTAATGAATAGTTTTACAACTTTCAACATTTTTATCATTTGACAACAGTTTTATCTTATCTACTATATAAGTAATTTTTTTTTCTCTAAATTTTTTCATTACATATCATTTATATTATCTACAAATACTCCTAAGTTATGTAAAGACCATAAACAATTAAAAAAAAAAAATTAAATATTTTATTAATAATAAATATTTGTGTTTTCGTCGACCTTTTTGTTGTTACTAATTTATACGTTTATTGAGCTTGAGGCCAATTTTGGAATTTTTGTTGTTGTTTTTTATTTATTCAATATTTCGCTATCCGCTGGATAGCTTCCTCAGGAATATAATTTCTAAAAACATATACATATACATATACAGAACGTTAATAACATAATAACAAAAAACAATAAGACACTTACGAGTAACAATAATTAAAATTCACAAAAATACACCCTTGTGCTTTTACATTTCATATTGTACTAATTTTTGTATTTATTTATGATGTGCCGGTAGCTTTGAGCGCAATTATCAGTGTCAGTTTTGTAGTTCATTCTATTCTCTTTATGTATATTTATAATAATGCAGCATTTCGAGTGTGTACCGTTTGTTGTATTTGTCTTCTCTTTGTAAAATTTCTATCTCATCTAAGTTTTGTAGATGATGTTTTTCTGCACAATGGGCTATTAGTGCAGTTTTTTGTGTTATTGATTTATTTCTATTACGTAGATCTGATCTGTGTCCGGATATTCTCGTTTTTAATTTGTTTTTTGTTGTTCCTACATATACTTGTTTGCATATGTCGTGTTCGTTGCCAGTACAATTTATCTTGTAAATAACATTGGAATTTTCCATTTTTTCTATTTTACTTTTTGTATTTGAAAAAAGGTGTTGTAACGTGTTACTCGTCGTATATGCAATTTTGAATTTGTTCTCGTTATATAGCCTCGATTTTCCTATTCTTTCCGAAATTTTTGGTATATATGCTAAAGTTTTGTAAATCATAGGTGTTTCCTCATGTCTAATTGCGGTGTTTTGGTGGCTTTTTAATAGGTTTTTATGTCTTTTGGAAAAGCGTTGTTTATTAAAATTTCTTTTATTTTATTAATATTTTGCTTATGAAATTGTTTATCACTGATTGTGAGAACTCTTTTAATCAAATTGTTGGCAGTGTTCATAATAATATTTTTCAGCTGACATGAAAAGAAATTTATTATACGACCTGATGACGTAGGTTTTTGGTACCAATCAATTTTAATTTTACCATCCATTCTTACCAACAAGGTATCTAGGTATGGTAGTCTTCCTTTTTGCTCTTCTTCTAATGTAAATTTAATTTGTCCATGAAACTTATTTAACTGTGCAAGGGTATTTTCAATTGCACTGAATCTAACAATTGCAAATATATAGGCAACGTATTTTATTAGCAATCTTGGTTTATATTCCATTTTCTCAATACTTGTTTTTAGGAGATCTTCCATAATAATGTCAGCTATGATTGGAGATGCTGGTGATCCCATTGGTAGACCTTTGTACTGAGTGTAAAATTTTTCTTTATATTTAAAATATCGAGTATCTTTTATACAAAATTTCAATATTTTTAAGAATAAGTCTCTTTTTATATTAGTATGTTTTTCTATTTCATGCCATTTCTCCATTATAACATTTATTGCATATTCCACCGGTATGCTTGGAAATAAAGAAATTACGTCAAATGAAATTAGTTTTTCGTCGTCATCTATGCTACTATTGTTAACCTTATTCCTAAATTCCACGGCATCCTTTATATTATATTCCGAATTTTCTGTAAGTTTTTTCAGAATATTTGTCAAAAACCTACATAACCCGCTAGACGGTCAGTTAACTGATGCACAGATTGGTCTAAGTGGAAAACCCTCCTTATGGATCTTAGAAAGTCCATATATTCTAGGTGCTATTGCCGCGTCATTTTTGAGTCTCTTTTTCTCTATCACAGTTATAATATTGCACTTAAAAAGTTCTTCGACCAACTCACCGTTCTTTTTCTGTAATGATGAAGTAGGATCTTTAGTTATTCTCCTGTATGACATCATGTCATTCAGGATGTTATTCATTCTACTCTCATAGTCAGTTTTTTCCATTGCAACAATGACGTTTCCTTTGTCGGCATTCAATATTAATATATTTTTATTTTTGTGTAAAAACGATTTGGCTTGACCCACTGTGTTGAGCATAAAGCGATCTCTTCTTGAAAGTTTTTGTTTGTTCATATGATTTTCTAGCATAGATGTTAATTTTGTTCTAGCTATCTCTTGGTCTTCTTTGTCATCTAACGTTTGTATACAATCCTCACCGTCGGCAATGAGTTTAAATAAAGGGAATCGTTTTTTGTCTGTCGGGATAGTGTGTTTTTGGCCTAACGATAGAAGCCACTGAGTATCTTGTGGTATATTAGGGTTAGTTAAGTTGGTAAACCACTTTTCATTATGTCTAATATTTAATTCTCTCCTTTGTTCTTGTTTTAAACTTTCAAATTTCTTCCTGTGTCTATTTTTTATATTTATATTTCTCTTCTTCGATAGTGATTTTTCGCAGGTCCAAAATTGTTCTTGTTCCTCTGCTGTTAGATTTTCGTTAATTTTTGTTATTATTTCTTCTATCGAGGCTTTGTTACATTTTTCAATTTCATGCTTTTGTTTTATAAGTAAATTAAGTAATTTTCTATTTAAGTTTTCCAATATTGTGTTAAGGGAGCTATATATTTTATTTGGCACTATTTGGTTAGTTGCAAAAATATTGTGTATGTTTTTGGTTGCGTTTGTTAAGAAGTCGGGTGTTATACCTGTATTTCTGCATTTTATTAGGAAAGTAATTGTTGATTTAATTTTCATTTGTCTTGTTTCCATAAGTTTATGTTTGTTTATGTATCCTCCAACATTCTGGTATTTACGTCTAATGTTGTTATAAATCATTTTTTTAGATGTTTGACGGCGTGCTCTCCGTTAATAATAATAAATATTTGTGTTTTCGTCGACCTTTTTGTTGTTACTAATTTATACGTTCATTGAGCTTGAGGCCAATTTTGGAATTTTTGTTGTTGTTTTTTATTTATTCAATATTTCGCTATCCGCTGGATAGCTAAATATTAAATATTATATTAATCGTACAATTTCTTATCTATAATATTAATAGGCTAGGCGATTTCTTGTGACCGATGTTTTTTTTTTTTTTTTTTTTTTTATTTTTTATTTAAGTTTATTTTATTTACAAATTTATCTTATTAACTATAAATAAACAAATAGTTTGAAAATAATGTACAATACAAAGACCCTTATGCGAGTTCTCAAGTATAATATTTATAAAACTAAATATATTTTTAATAATCTTAATTGTGATATTTACATGTATGTGATAATTATGAATGTTATGTAAGAAAAAATTGGAAAAAACCTTACTTTTATATTTAGAATGGAAAAGAATTGGTCAAGAGATAAAAAAAAAAACAACAATAAGCTGATTGGAACTAATCCGATAGCCACCAATATTTTTTAGTATTAATATTTGGTATCATATGTTTATCTTCGGAATAAACACTTGTATCAAATCTACTATTTTCAGAAGTTAACTGATTGCTTAAAATAGCTTTAATATTGGCCCTTCTATAAATGTGGTATATTATAGGTATGCCCGTTTCATCCTGGATATATCCATATTTATCTAGGTAAAGGAAAGCTTCCGGTGGAGCGTATCCTTGTTGTAGCGATTTATCCCTCATCTACGTAGTATGGTGCCATAATTAAATTATTTTCCCAATACTCTGTACTTTTCACAATGTGATCCCTTATCAATAGAATTATAAAATTATCAATTCGACCAACCTTGGCCTCTTTATATAAAATTTTATTAGAAATATATTTCTTGTAGTCGCTATTAGCAGATCTATAAAGAGAAGTACAACTCCTCAAACACTTTCTCTCAAACAACCTTAATCTCTCCATATAAGATGGGGATATGTTATACCAAATTTGGCAACCGTATGTTAAAATGGGTCTAATTAAGGACTGATACATAATTAATTTAATTCTAGGTTTTAAATACCGCGATAAAAATAGTCTTTTATACAAAAAGTAAGCATTTATGGCTTTCTTTAGCTGAATATTAATATGATCATTAAAGTATAGGAATTTATCAATATTGATACCCAAGTATTTTACGATTTGTTTATTTGGAATAACAAAATTATTAGCAGATCTTATGCTAAAAGACTTCCAATTACGTCTTATATCATTAGTACATTTACCAACGGGAGGGCGAAAAAGTATTGTTTCGCATTTGTTCAAATTGATTTTCATATGCCAATTTATTGTATATTTCTCTATAATATAAAAATATCTTTGTAATTTATCGTTAATTTTTTGTATCTTATTATCAGAGTGATAAATTATTAGATCATCAGCAAACCCGATGACATTCTGGATCTTGCACAAAAGGTCATGTATGATAATATTGAAAAGGAATGATGCATTTACCGTGCCCTGTTGTAATCCATTAACAATAATAAATTTCCTTGAACTTATTGATTTTCCATTGCAAACTTGCAAAAATTACTTAACATATTATATATCAGTATTAATAAATGTATTGGAAATCCATAGTTTAACAATTAGAAGACTAAACCCGGAATCCAGATATTATCGAAAGCTTTCTCTAGATCTATCAAACAAGCCCCTGTAACTAAGGCCTTGTTTAAATTCCATTGTATGTCTGAAACTAATAGATGCATCGCATGAATGGTGGAATGTTTATGTTTGAAACCGAATTGTTTATCATTTATCAAATTTATCTCCTTACATGTTTTTATTATGTTGTTGTTAATGCAGGCTTCAAAAACTTTACTTATATTTGGTAGTAAGCTGATTGGGCGTAGATTTTTTGGGTTAGTAATATCCTTATCCTTCTTTGGTATGACGACTACTTTTGCAGTTTTCCATGCATGAGGAAAATAAGAGTTATTAAGTAAATTATTGAAAAGTGTACAATGCTCGAGAATGATTTGCTCAGGAATGTTTTTTAATACAATATTGGGAACGTTATCAATGCCACAGGAAAACTTTCGTTTTAAATTTTTAAAAATATAAAACATTGTATCTTTAGTTACAAAATAACCCTCTGCACGTGACTCATTAAGATCATTAGCTTTTTTGTATAGGGGTAAAGGCAGTTATAGTAGTTTTATTGCTTTCGTACAGATTTTTATCGACTAAAAATCTGTTGAAACAATTATTAACATTGACATGTATATTATTATCAGTATTTATCTCTTTGCGAGAGTGAACTGATTCCAGGAAGGATCCAATCACATTCAGTTTATCATTGTCATCCTCAATCAAATAGAAGGTGCAAGTTATAGTGTAGCCATCAAATAAACTATGATACAATTTTTAAATATTATGTGTTTTAATAATTCCATGTTCTTTGTTTTTTGTATTATATATGTTAAATGTAAATTTTTGTTTTTAAAATTTGTTTTTTAATGTAATAATATATAAAAAAATACGATCCCCAGAAGAAGTCGACAAAAAATCGACGAAACGTCGGGAAAAAATGTATTAAAATTGTGTTTTTAATTACATAAAAGATTATAGGCCGTATTAGCTTAATAAGGAAATACAAACAGATAAATAAAAATTGGCCAAATAAAAAACAACATAGAATTCATTACTACCGTCTTTATTTAATAATTCGGGTTCAATTCCTGCATTTCTGATCAACATTTGATTGTCCGTTGATATTTTAATACAATCTATATTTGATGTTTGTGTGGTCTTGAATTGTTTTTTAATTTCACTGAACATTTGGGGTGAGTTTTTTTGGTCAATATTAACAAGTTTATCATGAAAATATTTATTAATTGACAAAATGAAGTTTTCTTTTAACAATTTCCTTATAAGTTTTAGTTTTCATGATTTTTGAATTTCGGGATCGATTTTTTAATAGAACTATGAATAACTTGTTCAAGCCTACGAAGATAAAAATCTATTACAGAATTCATTAGATTCCTCACATTCGGAATTTTTTCAAACTCTCCATATTCAGTACAAATGGAGTATTTAAATTTCTTCCAATTAGCCTTAGCGTAGTTGTAATTTTAATTTTGTGATTCTCTGAGGAGTATAAGTGGGTGATAATTTTCCACCCCTAAAATTTGTATTTTGATTGCATTGTGATCGCTATCATAATCGAGGGTTTCGAGGCAGTTAACAGAATAATTTGTCCTATGAATATTTAAACGTGAATCTGTTATACATATATCTAAATATGAGCCGCAACGGGGATAAGAAGGGGAGTTAGAAGCATACAAGTTACAACTGAAAACAATATCATTACATAATAACCAATCTTTCAAATAATTTCCCAGTGGATTTGATGTGTAGTTACCCCAATCAACATGTTTACAATTTAAATCTCCCGCTAAAATATAAAAGTGGTTTAAATTGTCCAATTTTAAAGACTGAAAAAGTTGAAGAAATTCTGATCTAAAGTTGTTATAGTTTTTTCCAGAAGGGAAATAGGCGGATATTACAAATAACATTTTATTTGTCAATAAAGGAATTTTTATAATACATGTTTCTAAATATTCAAATTTGTTTATGTTAGTATTAGTAATACTGTAAAATTTTATATCATTTTTAATCAAGATTCCTGACCCTCCGCCTCTTTTGGCATTCTTTCTATCTTTACGTAAAAAAATATAATTTTCGAAATATAATCTGTGTTTAGGATTAAGTTTAGTTTCATTAAGTAATACTATATCTGGTTTGTGCTTATTTATAAATACATTCAAGTCATATCTTCTGTCTATTTTATGTGGATAATACTTAATTTTTTTTCGATTGTTTCAGCCATTGTAGTAAGATAAAATTAAGATTCAAGCATTGAAAAAAGTGCGTCTATCCTAGACGTTTGTAATTGTAAATTTTTATTTAAATTTATGATTTGATTTGCTAGATTCTGCATTGAATTATTTAACTGTTCAAGAACATTATTAATTGAGGTATCATTAGTATTTAGTATTGTTATTATTTACAATATTAGCATAACTTATATTTTCATTATTAAATTCTACTCTGTTATTCGTTCGTTTATGAAAAAGATTAAGTTTTTTGGTACGTAGTTTTTGCTGCAACTCCTTATACTTTTCGCATCCTTTATAGGATGCTGGATGACCAAATTTGTTACACAAGACACAAAAGATTGTGTCTCTTTCAGTTTCTGTAATATCTGTTAATGAACATTTTCCAATTTCATGATTTTCGTTACATTTAACGCATCTACGTGGTAAAAAGCAATTAGCAGCGCTGTGGAAAAAGCGCTGACAATTCCGACATTGGGTTATTTCTGGTTTTTTAAGAGCTTCCCATCGTACGCACCGATAAAGGATAGCTTTTATAGCTTTAAGTTTTCGTTAACTTTGCTTTCTCCAGTTATTTGAACTAAGTAAATTGGTAATGAATTTCCATTTTTTGTTGATGTTTTTGTTTTGAATGGGTTTACTTTTAAGAATTGTAAATTATCATTTTGAAAATTATTTAATTCATATAGAATTTCTTCTGGTTCAATATTGGCACTAAGGCCCTTTAATAAGTAAGATTTAGTCTTCATGTCTTTAGGAGTAAACGAAAAAAATTTTGTTTATGTTTTCTCTAGATAGATATGCTTTAATTCTACAATAATCATCTGTTGATGATGTATACAAAGCTAATTTGTCATTGTAATATTCTCTTATTTTGAAATTTGTTATTTTCAATCCATCTTTAATAAACTCAATAATTTTGTTAGGTTCCACACCATATATATTTATTGGTGGACTTTTTTTATTTTTATTTTGTTGTGTTTTGGTACTCTCTTTATTAATGGTAACATCCACAGATGTTGTATTTTTTGCAAACAGGTTTTGGGCTGTTGAAGGTCTCTCATTATCTTGCACATATTTTTCAAATTTGTCTAGCACTTCTTTATTACAATTTTTGTCATTGTCAAGAATTGACCAATAATTATTATCCAAACGCTTAGGCATTGGATCAATTTCTAAATCACTTTTTCTTTTATTTCTACAGTCTGTGTTGAGACTATTGGTAGATTTTTGTTTATTATTAACATTTTTGTTATAGTCATTTTTTAACATTGAGTTGAGAGCATGATGCTCATTCATTTTTTTGAATTGAATTTAAAGAGTCTCTTTCTCTTGTAATTAAACAAATGCAATTTTTTAAACAACGCGATGCTAAAATTGCGTGTTATACAGAAAAATATTCACGATAAAATATTTTAAAATCGTACTCCGATATACGTCTGCTTATCATGGCAGTCACGATTGAACTCCACCGATGTTTTGTTCTACCGTTTTATCCCGATTTTGACCAAACGTATATTATTTGAAAGTTATTTCTTTTTAAATGTACACCAGATTTTCAGATTTTAAATTTTTTTTCTTTATTTTAAGTAAATTGCATTTAAAGTTGCTACTAACACATACATACAATTTTACATATGCTAAGTGTGTGTTTATTAAATTTGTTAATGTGTTTGTTAATGAGTTTGTTCTCTTCATTCACAATAATAACAAACCAAAAATGTGTTGGTTTATGAATTGGCTAAGTTGAAAAATAAAGTTGCCTAGAAATTGCACTCAAATTTCGAGCACTGGTATTAGCTAGTCAGTTATTACTGTGCTTGGTTATAACTCGTTTCATCATTTCTCTCAGATTTTCAACATATTTCAAGCCACCATTACAATTACAAACCCTTATAGAGGTACAGCGAAATTTATTAAGCACAGTTCAAAAGCTTAATGAAAGATTCCTATTGAAAAGTAATATCGATAAAACTCGTGATTGTATTGAGATTCTTATTCTGGAGCTCGATTGTTTAGTTCAACAGTTCAAGTATCAGCATGATGAGATCGCACGAATCATTCGTGATAGTATTTTAAACGTAAATGATGTGCCATATATTGCAGATGGATGTTACTATGATTTTACGGACATCTATTGCACTTATAAGGGCATGCTTTAAGACGTATGACCCCAAATGATAGTTGGCGTTCTCCACTTAGTAACATTTTTGCAATGACAAATTACTATGTGGATAGGACAGTACACATGAATACTAGGCTTCAAAAATTCCCCTTCGGATATTCTCTGGGGATTATATTAATTGGTTCCCTTATTTACTGTTAGTACATAAAAATGCATCTCTTTCGAAAATCCAAAAATTTTATTACTTAAAGGGTGCCCTTTCTGGAGAGGCAACATCCCTTATTAACACAATTCTTGTAACGGAAGCCAACTATACCTCCGTTTGGGATATTTTGGAGGAAAGGTACCATAGTAAGCGAGTGATCGCAGAATAGAAGCTTTCAAGGCATTAAGTCCTGACTAGATACTATTCAAGAATGCATTTCCTCTCTCAGAAATTTGGGAATTGATACTGCTACTTGGGATCAGTTATTAATACATTTAGTTTGTCAAAAACTTTACCTATTCACTAGGAAAGATTGGGAACATTCATTAAAATCATCGATGGAGACTCCAAACCTTGTAGAGTTATTCTCGTTTTAAGAAAACACTCTTAGAACATTAGTATCATTAAATACTTCTGTATCTTTTAACAATAACCACAGTCAGAAGCCTAGTTTCAAAAATAAAAAACAAACACATGTACATAATGGCAAGGTTTCAAAGCATTAAAATCTAAGAATAATTTTTTGTATAATATAAAAATCTGTAGAAATTTTTTTTTCTATCGGTCATAACTACAATAATTGCAATTCCTTACATAGATGTAGTATTTGTCAAAAACTGCATCACACCGTTTTACATATAGAAGAATCGGTATCTTTTAAAAACTTATATCTTATAAACTTATAATCTCATCTCCACCAGATTATATCGATCGTACTATTGATCAAGTCACTACTCATATAGCTCATGTTTTTCAAAACCTGAGCTACTTTTCTACTTTTCGTCATTACTTTTCATGGACAGTTTCCAGTTAGATTATTATGGGATCCAGGGATTAGATTATTATGGGATCTCAAGGAACTATAATATCTGAGTTTTCTGTTCAGCTATTACGTCCCTCTAACCAAAAGACACATTCTAAACTAGGCGGCGTAGGTGTGACATTGAACATTTAACCTATATCTATGATCACGAAATCAATATCCAATTTTAACGTGCTGGTCGTTTTGTGTCAATTTACCTTTTAAGTCACTTATTAATGACATTTTTCCAAAACTTCACAGCAACACGCTAGGTGCTGTAAAGCGATTTAATCAACTGGAAGCTTACAAGCTCGCCCTAATGGTTAAAACCTAACCAGACCTAGTGTTAATTACAGATGACAAATGTGGACCTGGTCGATGGTGCCCAGGTCGTATTCATGAAGCACACCCTGGACTTGACGATCGGATTCGGGTACTATTCATCTTAACAAATAATTAAATTATTAAAAGGTCAATTTCAAAAATTTGTTTTCTTTCAACAAATTCTACCCAAGAAGTCTTTACACCGCAATACAACATATCATTCCCTGATGTAAGGATGGAGCCTGATCCTGACGCTGTGAGTCGGAGCATAGCGAAGTCAATTGACCTAATAAAATTACTCCCAACTATAGGCCGTCCTTTCCTCGCTGTTATACCGATCAATAACTGTTCTTCTTCAGGGGAAGTATGTTGGCGAAAATCCATAAGTTTCCAACCCTTTAGTATTTTAAGTTAAAATGTATAATTTTATTACATTACAGTTGTTACATTATAATTTACATTATAATTTACATGCATTTATATTATAGTATTTATCTGCGTATCTGGTTACATGCAAAAACAAAACACAAGTAGATATTCATATTATTACTATAAAAAACTTGTTTTATTAGTTTGTAAAATCATACCATTTATTCATTCTATTTGTGACCACCGAATCGAAATTAATAAATAGCGGAACAATAATTGTGTTATATTTTTTATATACTTAATATAATTAATACGTCGATCATTTATTTAAAAGAAACTAAAATAAAATAAGTCCTTAAGTTGTAAGTTATTCTTAAATTCTTAAACAGTTGGGGTAAATTGATTTTACAGTATTTAATCAGTATCAGTTACGTAATCAGATAGTGTTTGTAAACTTTTAGGCAAAAATCTAAAAGAATCTAGAAAACGAAGTTCAATAGTATCTTTATCATTTACCGCAGTTCTTTTAGATATAGATACATACAATTCCTTATTTATCGGAATAATATTTATATCTCCTTCCATAGATGACAATCGTATGCCGAAAGATTGTGGAAAAAGATGGGTACGAATTTCGCAATTTGATATCCAAAATTACATTTGTTATGTGCTGGACCTCTATAATCACGCATTAAATAACAATGGTCAGCTACTCTATCTTCGATAGTCAAATTTTGTTTACAAATATGGCAAATGTTATCTTCCTTTTGTCTTTTTTCTTGATCTAATGTTAAGGAATTCATACGTTTCTTTCATTAAATAATTATTATAAATGTGGCCACCCTGCAGTTTGGCAACATTTTTTAATACGTACCAAGTACTCGTTACGATACCAAGTACAATTGCGTTTCGACAACACAAATGTTCTAGAAGCTTGTGTTACTTCTTTTTTGGACTTTTGATTGGACAACAGCTCGCGCTTTAAAATCGTCTATAAAGTAAAATTCATTTCATAACCAGTCTCTCTTTGACCGTGATACCGTGTAGACGTTACTGTGTTTAACAAATATTGCAATCTCGTTGTTTTATATTAAAAAAAAAAAACAACTTGTTCAACAAACTTAACCCACTTGTTTTGTTAAAAAAAAAAAAACAAAAAGCTTACCCACTAATCCACTGCAAGCCTGCAGTATGGATAATGAAGACGATGCTGATTCCAGTGACACTGAACACTGGCAAATAGTAAATACAACAAAACGATGTATTACAAACTCTTCAACTACGCAAACGTACATTAACACATAATGGCCCAAGCGCTAGTAATAATATGTTTGATTTGCTTCAAAGTAACACCGATGATGTACAAAAAAACAACAACGATGAAAATAATGAATATGTTGAAACTAAACCTCCTCCAATATTCATACCCGATGTAACTGACATTAAGACTATGATTAACAATTTTTTGAAGGTAATCAAGACCAATGAATTCTCATACAAGTCCCTAAAAGATGGTCAAGTAAGATTAATGGTAAATTCAATTACTGCCTACAGGGTTATGGTTAAATATCTTGATGAAAAGAAAATAAAATTCCATACATACCAGTTGAAACAAGAGAGGGCTTACCGAGTAGTAGTTAAAAATTTACACTTTTCAACTCCCATTGATATGATTAAGGCGGAAATCGAGAAATTAGGCCACAAAGTTAGAAATGTTGCAAATGTAAGAAGTAGAGTTACAGGAATTCCTTTATCTATTTTCTTTGTTGACTTAGAGCCAAACAACAACAATAAAAGCATTTATATTGTAAAATATTTGTTTAATGCTGTAGTAAAAGTAGAGCCCCCTTTAAAAAATAACGACAGTGTTCAGTGCTATCGATGCCAACAATTTGGCCACACCAAAACGTACTGCAGGAAACTGTTTAAATGCGTAAAATGTAGTTTGAATCATCCAACAGGCGACTGTAAAAAAGAATTAGATACCCCACCCCGATGTTCCAACTGCTTACTTGAACACACTGCCAGTTACAAGGGCTGTGAAATTTACAAAAAACTTCTTCAAAAGAGAAACATAATTAGAAGACAAAATAATACAAACCATAAAAATAATCAAGTACCTGAGTTTAATATCAACGGCCATAATTTTCCTAATATTAATAGAAATAACAATGAAAATACAAATAACAATGGAGGTAATTATAGCTCAAACCAAAATTTATATTCTCAAGCCCTCAGAAATGGTAATTACCAATATGATGCGCCATCTAGTTCTCTTCGAAGAATTGAAGTATTGTTGGAGAAGCAAATAGAGACCACAACCACTCTACTTAACATGATGTCAACACTTTTGACAAAATTATGCAATTAAATTTATTAATAGCAATATGGAATGCCAACGGACTTTCCAATCACATACGTGAAATTGAAGCTTTTCTCAACACGAATTACATTGATATACTGTTAGTATCAGAAACTCACATTACCAGTAGATCTTACTTCTATATTAAGGGTTATGATTTAATTAATACCAACCATCCGGACAACCGTGCTCATGCAGGTTCCTGTATTTTAATAAAAACAACTATCAAATATGAAATAATGCCTGACGTCAAAAAGGTTTTTCTACAGGCAACTAATATTAAATTAAAATCAAACGATGGTGACATAATTATATCGTCCATATTTTTCCCTCCTAGCCATACTATATTGTGTGAAGAATATGAAGAGTTTTTTAATTCACTGGGTCACAAATTTATCGTAGGAGGCGACTATAATGCCAAGCATCCATGGTGGGGCTCTAGACTGGTAAATCCAAAAGGAAGAGAGCTATATAAATGCATAAGAAGAAAGAACTAGTCGGTGCTTTCCACAGGAACACCAACTTATTGGCCATCTGATCCCACCAAAATTCCAGACTTGTTGGATTTTGCAATATATGCAGGAATACCAAATCATCGCTTGGAAGTAAGAGATATGATTGAATTGAGCTTTGATCATACTCCAATACTCATTAATTATTCGACTTCTTTTGTTATTAAACAAAACGAAAACAAAATTTTTTCACCTTATACTGATATTCAATTATTTCAACACTATCTCGATCAAAATATAAATTTGAATTTACGATTGAAGGACGGAGACGAGCTTGACGATGCTGTAGAAAAATTTACCAAACTCATTCATGAAGCTGCTGCTCTCTCTACACCTATAATAGTGACTCAAAAATGTAACTTTCAAACATCGACAGAAATAAGATATTTCATAGCCGAAAAACGGAGGCTAAGAAGGAACTGGCAGCTTAGTAGAAATCCTACTGATAAGCGATTATTTAATAAGGCTTGTAAGGAACTAAAAAATTTACTCTATGAATATAAAAACAAAGCAACCGCAAATTTTATTGAAACAATCAATCACTCCAAATATGATGAACATCTGTTATGGAAATCCACCATATATTTGAAGAGGCAAGTCAAGCGTAATCGCGTATAAAAAATGATGATGGTACATGGTGTAAATCGGATAAAAGCACTTCAGACGCCTTTGCTCATCATTTGACAAATATATTTCAGCCATATAGATGAAGCTGCTGCTCTCTCTACACCTATAATAGTGACTCAAAAATGTAACTTTCAAACATCGACAGAAATAAGAGATTTCATAGCCGAAAAACGGAGGCTAAGAAGGAACTGGCAGCTTAGTAGAAATCCTACTGATAAGCGATTATTTAATAAGGCTTGTAAGGAACTAAAAAATTTACTCTATGAATATAAAAACAAAGCAACCGCAAATTTTATTGAAACAATCAATCACTCCAAATATGATGAACATCTGTTATGGAAATCCAGCATATATTTGAAGAGGCAAGTCAAGCGTAATCGCGTATAAAAAATGATGATGGTACATGGTGTAAATCGGATAAAAGCACTTCGGACGCCTTTGCTCATCATTTGACAAATATATTTCAGCCATATAGATTTAATAGCGCTGAAGAAAATGACGAAATACTAGAATTCCTAGACTCACCATGTCAAATGGACCTCCCCTTAAAACACATTTCACCTAATGAAGTGCAAACTGAAATAAAATTATTAAATAAGAAGAAATCTCCTGGATATGACAAAATTAATGGTATTGTTGTTCATAACCTGACTCGAAAAAGTATACTATTTCTAACATTAATATACAATTCAATATTAAGACTAAATTACTTTTCATCACAATGGAAATGCGCCGAAATTATTATGATTTCAAAACCAGGCAAACCTGAAAATTTGCTGTCATCGCACAGGCCAATAAGTTTGCTTTCAATTTTTTCTAAAATATTTGAAAAAATATTTCTACAAAGATTGTTACCAGTGTTAGAGAAAGAAAACATCATTCCAGATCATCAGTTTGGCTTTAGACACAAGCATGGAACGCCAGAACAATGTCATAGAATCATAAATGTAATAGTTAATACTTTGGAGAATAAACGTTTTTGTTCAGCCGTTTTCATAGATATTCAACAACCATTCGACAGGGTATGGCACCATGGTTTACTTTTTAAAATCAAAAAGGTTTTACCGGCTCCATTTTATTTATTCTTTAAAAGTTATCTATCCCAAAGACAATTTTTTGTAAAAGTTAATGACGAAAGATCGGATGTATTGGAAATCAAAGCTGGTATCCCACAAGGTAGCGTACTTGGACCTATATTGTACACCATTTATACAGCAGATATGCCACTCACCAACAATGTCACAGTGGCTACATATGCGGACGACACAGCAATTGTCACAACAAGCCAATGTCCAACGGAAGCATCTAAATTTGTACAGGAAGAGATCTACCTTTTAGAAAAATGGCTTAAAAAGTGGAATATAAAGGTAAATTCTAATAAGTCCTGCCACATCACATTCACTTTAAGAAAACAAGATTGTTCCCCAGTGTATATAAACGGAGAAGAAATCCCAAAAGAAAATAAAGTTAAATATCTTGGAATGACACTGGATAGGAGACTTACGTGGAAACCACACATACAGGCTAAGCGCCAACAACTTAAGTTAAAAGCTCGCAAACTTCACTGGCTTCTGGGACCAAAATCTCAACTTAACTTAGAAAATAAGCTAAGAATATATAAAGCTATCTTAAAGCCGGTTTGGTCTTATGGCATTCAACTGTGGGGTACATCAAGTAAATCAAATATTGATATAATAGAAAGATACCAGTCTAAAACGTTAAGACTAATCACTACAGCTCCTTGGTTTGTGGCTAACATAATAATTCAAAATTATCTGGATATTTCGTCGGTCCATGAAGAAATACGTAGATCTAGCGAAAACTATCTTCAAAGGTTAAGCAACCACACAAATCCACTGGCTGTGTCACTATTAGATGACAGTAACGAAACAAGAAGATTGAAACGTGTACATATGTTAGATTTGCCTTTCAGAGGCTAATCAAATTATATTTTAAATATGTAAATAATTGTTAACTTTTATACTTTTATATAGTTATGTAGTTCAATGGAACTTCATAACTCCTGTTATGTAATAATTTAATAATCAAATTTGCTTATTATCTTGAGATAGATTGCAAATAAAGAAATGAAAATGAAAAAAAAAAAAAAAAAAAATTCATAACCATTTTTCTTGTTTAAAAAAAAACTAAAGACAATAAAAATAAATTTCCCAAATTTTTATTTAAATAAATAAAAACCACAGCTCATTTTTATTGCTGTAGTTAAGCAAATTAACTAAACTGGCGACCCCGACGTGATCTGTGGTGTCGGAAAGAATTTTAAAAAATTTGCAAATTTTTCGTTCGCGTACGTTAGCCGCCATTTTGTTCTTGGCATTATTGGTGTCTTTGGTCCGCCATATTTTTTCATTTTTGGTACGACACATTTTGGTAAGCCACGTGAAACGCTAGGATGTCGCAAGAAAATATTGATCATGCCGGCAATGACAGTGGCCTTTCTCATACATCAGCGCCAATGAGAAACGTTTCCGCCGTGTATGCCCGTTTACCTGTTCCACAGATGACGAACACCAATATCGAGGCATGGTTCACTACCATGTTTCGGATAAACAAAAAACGGCCACGGTTCTAGCAGCGTTGAACCCGAACGTCATCTCTCAGCTGGCCGATGTCATCGCTTCAATGCCTACCACCGACAGATATGTTTTCGTCAAAACCAAAATTATTGAGCATTTTGCGGATAGTGAGCAGCGACGCCTTAACCGCCTGCTATCTGAGCTTCCTCTTGGCGACAAGAAGCCATCCGAACTTTATTTTGAGATGAAGCGAGTCGCGGGTAATACCCTTGGGGATGCAGCGCTAAAAGGATTGTGGACAAAGCGGTTGCCGGAGTTTGCCCAACCTGTCGTAGCGGCCTCCACCGGTACTCCAGCTGAATTTACGAAAGTGGCCGATTCGATTATCGACGCAATAGCGTCCAGCCAGGTTCAGCGTATACAAGCACATACATCATCAGAGATTAACTAACTGCGTGCAGCTGTAACCGAGCTAACAAAAAAGTTCGAAAATTTTTCAACGCGGCCGCGTACAGTTTCACATCGTCCAGCATCACGCAGCCGTTCGCACAATCGCCCAGCTTATTCCGACAATACGGTTGGTTATGAGTGTTGGTACCATAAGAAGTACGGACGTAGTGCCCAGAAGTGTCGTAGCCCGTGCAGACATAAACAGCGCAAAGTAAACACGTTGTCCACTGGTGAACCACCATCCAACAAATGAATCGACAGGTCAGTGGAGGTGCCCGGCGAAAGCTCCCCCACCAAGTGCCGAATTTTTCGCTTCAAGGTAAGAGATAAGCATACGAAAACAACTTTTTTAGTAGATAGTGGCGCCGATGTTTCCGTCCTGCCCCCCTACATTGAAATTGTCTGATGTCCGTCTGTCGCCTGTCATGCTGTATGCCGCCAATGGGTCTCCTATCGAAGTTATCGGAGAGAGGCGCTTGAAATTGGACCTTGGCCTCCGACGTAATATTTATTGGTCGTTTATCGTCGCAACCGTTACGTCAGCAATCATCGGGGCCGATTTCATCAAACATCACGATTTGCTCATCGATTTAAAACGCAACCGCCTAAGCGACAATACGACTGGTCTCATTTCAAAACTTACATGTTCAACATTTTTCGAACCCGCAGTCGTTAAAACGTTTAATCGATCCGAACCGTTTGCCGACGTTTTAAAAGATTTCGCAGATATTACTAAGCTAGCGCCATATGGTTTAACGCCAAAATCGACGATAATGCATAAAATCGAAACGTCAGGTCAGCCCGTTTTTTGCCGTCCACGACGTTTATCCCCAGAAAAACTGGCTGCTGCAAAACAAGAATTTGATTTTTTAATTAAAGCGGGGATTTGCCAAGCATCAAAAAGCAATTGGTCCAGCCCGTTGCACCTGGTAAAAAAAGGTGACAGGACGTGGCGGCCCTGCGGCGACTACCGTGCTTTGAATGCCCAAACCTTGCCGGATCGTTATCCTCTACCGTATCTGACAGATTTTACTACGAATCTACGAGGTAAGAATATTTTCTCAAAAATTGATCTACAAAAGGCTTTTCATCAGGTGCCGATTCATCCTGACGACATCCCCAAGACCGCCATCAGCACCCCATTTGAGCTTTATGAATTTAAATTCATGACGTTTGGGCTTTGCAACGCCGCCCAAACCTTTCAGCGGCTGATAAACGAGGTACTAAGAGGGTTGGATTTGGTTTTTCCTTGCATCGTCTTCCATTGAGCAGCACCGTCGTGACCTGGCCACAGTTTTTCATCGCCTTCGAGAGAATCACCTTGCTGTCAACTTAAAAAAATGTGAGTTTGGAAAAAATGAAATTCAGTTTCTGGGTCACGTGGTCAACGCTGACGGCATACGCCCATTGCCCGAAAAAGTAGCAGCCATTCGAGATTTTCCGAAGCCAAAAATGGCTCAAGAACTAAAAATATTTATCGCCATGATAAACTTTTACAGGAAGTTCTTGCCACATGCGATCACGTATCAAATGCAATTGCAACAACTAATCGTCGGCAACAAAAAAATGATCGCACGCCTTTAGTATGGAACCCGACAGCTCAAGCCGCTTTTGAAAGGTGTAAGAACGAGTTAGCCAACGCAACTCTTTTGGCTCACCCCGCCGCAGATGCAGAATTGATTATTTACGTCGACGCCTCTGATACAGCAGTTGGGGCAGCACTTCATCAGAAAATCGGCGAAAGTTTGCAACCATTGGCATTTTATTCTAAGAAATTAACCGATGCTCAGCAAAAATACTCGACATACGATCGGGAGCTTGCAGCAATATATCAAGCAGTATGTCACTTCCGTTATATGATTGAAGGAAGAAGCTGTTCTATTGTCACCGACCACCGCCCGCTGATTTTCGCCTTTCATCAGAAGCTTGAGAAAGCTTCACCTCGCAGAATTCGCCAACTTGATTTTATAAGTCAGTTCACCACTGATATACGCTATATTCCTGGGTTAGAAAATGGAACAGCCGACGCACTTTCGCGTATAGAATCGGTCGACAAAATGGTAGACTACTCTCGCATCGCTCAGGCCCAGAAAAATGACACAGAACTTCAGCAAATGATGCGAAATTCAGGTATGAAAGAAAACTCACTGAAACTTAAATCTTTTTCAATCCCAGGTTCCAGCGACCAGTTGATATGCGACACAGCGACATCACGTGTTCGCCCTTGCATCCCGAAAGAATTTCGTCAACAAATTCTAACGAAAATACATGGCTTGTCACACCCAGGTACTAGGGCAACCACCAAGCTCGTCACGAGTAGATTCTGTTGGCCTGGGGTCAGAAAGGATGCAGCGATTTTCGTGCGGACCTGTTTGAAATGCCAGCGATCGAAGGTACAGCGACACACACGGTCAACGCCAGTGAAATATGAGCCCCCGAAAGAACGTTTCGCCCATATTAATATCGATATCGTTGGACCATTTTTATAATGCGAGGGACAGCGATACTGCCTGACAGTAATAGATCGCTTTACACGATGGCCTGAAACAATACGAATCCCTGACATATCGGCCGAAACAATTGCCAAAGCTCTGTTGTCGCAATGGATTTCCAGGTTTGGAGTGCCAGCTCGAATTACATCCGACCGTGGTCGACAATTCGAATCTGCGATTTTTGCCGAATTGATTAACACCATTGGTGCAACTCCTCTTCGCACCACTCCGTATCACCCTCAATCAAACGGGTTAATTGAAATGTGGCACCGAACCTTTAAAGCAGCGATTTTATGCCATAATCCAGCTAGATGGGTGCATGATTTGCCAACGATTCTACTGGGTCTACGGGTTGGTATACGGTTCAACTTTAACCGTCCCTGGAGAATTTTTCCAACACTCCAAGATTTCTGATTCAACTCCTGATTTTATCTCCGAATTCCGATCAACAATGCAAAAGCTTATGCCAACCGATACTACACACCACTCAACGCCTAGAACGTTTATTTCAAAGGATCTTCAGCAAACAACGCACGTTTTCGTCCGAAATGACTCCATTCGACCTTCCCTTACGCATCCGTATGATGGTCCATTCCTCGTGCTAAAACGTCGTGAAAAGTTCTTCACAATATCGATTCGAGGACGCCAAACCAACATCAGCATCGATCGTCTCAAACCTGCGTTTATCTCACAGTATGATCTCAACGACAACTCGTCTAATCCTACCTCACCACCAAAGAACAACGAGCCTGACTCATCTGCACATTTACAAGTTTTACCTGATACTTGTACAAACCAACAGCTACCTGAGGAAAAAGAGCTCAACCCAAAGGTAACAACAAAAGAACAACCCAGCCGAAGTGTCAGCTTTTCACCTGAAGTTTCTTTACCTAAATCTACATCAAGAGGTAGACGTGTTAATCTTCCTTTAAGGTTCAGGTGAGACCGCTCCAGCGGGGGAATCATGTGGCCACCCTGCAGTTTGGCAACATTTTTTAATACGTACCAAGTACTACGGTACCAAGTTCAATTTCGTTTCGACAACACAAATGTTCTAGAAGCTTGTGTTACTTCTTTGTTGGACTTTTTATTGGACAACAGCTCGCGCTTTAAAATCGTCTATAAAGTAAAATTCATTTCATAACCATTTTTCTTGTTTAAAAAAAACTAAAGACAATAAAAATAAATTTCCCAAATCTTTATTTAAATAAATAAAAACTACAGCTCATTTTTATTACTGTAGTTAAGCAAATTAACTAAATAAATATATAAAACGTCTTTAACTAAATTAAAAAAAAAAAAATAGATGATGCATCCATTATATCCATTATATATTCTAAATATGTCTAAACTTAAATCAAAAGAACACTTAATGTAGTAACTATATGCAAAAGGGATACGTTTTGGTACCGATTTTACATTAGTTGAATTTTGAATATCAACTGTTTCCAGAATACATTCAAAATCAACGTAAATTACAAAAGGTACTAACATTTGGTTTTTATAGTTCTTAAAGCTAATAATATTTTTATCTACGCTAGGCATATTAGTTACCATTTTGTTGCATTCATCTTTGTGTTTTTGCAGGTCTAGTTCGTTGTAGAAATACAACAAGCAGATGTTGCACATACATACATATATATTTTTCTTTGGTGTTGCGTTAGTTGCCTTTTAATCAATCTGTAACTATACAAATCAAAAAATTGTTATTTTTTTATAATATTCATATTTAGCAAGACGTTTTTGAAATTTTTTTCCCTTATAAATTTATTTCAATTAGGTTACCTTGAAATGCCTTTAATCTACACATAATGAAATCCTCATCTTCCACCAAAATTAAATCAATATGATGTGATTTTTCTTCTGCAGTAAAACAGTATGATCCTATAATGCAATCATTCTCCAAACCAAAGACATTTACACTTATATCCGGATTATTTAATTCAAATGTTTTAATTTCATTGACTGGTAACAGGAAACTTAAGAGTTTAAAATTTAAAACAACGTCATAACAACGTAATGTCATTGATTTTATATGATGAACATCTATCTGTATGGTCAGAGACTGGGTAAAATGTTGATATTAAAGCCCATTTAAAGCAAAATCCATCATTATTTTTCACATTAATGCATGCACGTTTTTTTTGCAAAAGTTGGCGGTATGCGTAAGTATTGTGATCATTTATATTGATTGATATTTATTTCAATATGTTATATTTCAGTTAATGTCCATCCGTTATCTCTCTCCTGAAATTCGCTCATTTTTGTTTATACTACATTGATTTGAATATAGTTCTAATAGAACATCTGTTGACATACTTTCACTCACTATAACCATTTTTGTTTGATGTGATTTTAGGTCTATTTCACATAATTCAGATTCTTTTTTTAACAGCATATACTTGCAAAATAGTTCACAATTATTTGTAAACATTATATAGCTTGTTGTACATGTTATCTGATGACATAATTTTACATGTTTTTGTAATCATATACCATGTTTATATACTTTTGTGCAAAATTCACATAACAAATTAGCCATTTTATTATGATTTTTAATTCTGTTTTATTTTTATTTACTCAAAAGATAAATTATAATTATTATCGTTTCTAAATATCTTCCTTAAGATATACTCTCCTGTTCCTAAATCAGCAATTGTTATATCATCAATGATGATGTACCTTTCCGGTAGGAAATTCTAATACAATCTTTGCTCCGTATTGTGTTTTTCTCTTCTCTGTTTTTATGACTTTTAAGGATGAGTCCTTCTGGAAGTCCTTTATTGTTAAAATTGGTTTTTTTATCTTTTTTTTCTCCAATTGTCTTTAAAAACTTTATGTTATGTTTCTTCTATTCACTCATTATATTTTTTCCTAACTGATATATACATATTTAATTTACTTGATTCTTAAATATTTTTTAACATTAGACTGTGATGTATTCTGTAGCAGTTCAACTCTTTTATACTATAAGGTATAGACGCACACACACACACTGTCTAAAACAATTTTTTTCTTTTACCATATACTCCATTATCAAAATAATAATATAAAATATATATGGATGTATAACTTATTACCGCAGTTATGTACTTCTTATCAGTTATGTACTACTTATCAGCTATGTACTTCTAATCAGTTACATACTTCTTACTTGTACTTCTTATCAGTTATGTACTTATTATCAAGTCTATATTTAGTTAATTACCTCATTACCGCAGAAGTACTGTACTTCTTATCAAATCTACATTTAGTTAATTAGCTCATTACCACAGAAGTCATGTACTTCTTATCAAATCGATATTTAAATGTATAACCACCAATTAAGTATAAGTTAACACAGTTAACACTAATACTGCACCCGTGTGAATAATTTATTTTTCTCACAGTAAGTGTACTGCAAGTTAACACAAGTTAACATTGCACTTCCAAACAATTCATCTTTCTCACCAAATATGCGGCACCGGTTGTCACAACACAAAACCACACCTGGGTAAAAAATTTCAATCTATTTTTCCACCAACAATTTAGCGCCAGAATTCTGGGAATTATTCCTTATCTTTCAATTCTTACATCTTCCCACGTTAACAAATGTTTGATCAACATAGGAAAATAGCATTAAGTAAAACAAGAAATAAAGAAATAAGAATTTGTCATAAGAATAAAGCATGAGAATAAAATTATGAATTTATGTTAGAATTAAGAAATTTACTATTTAAGATGTTTGGAAAATAAAAAGGCAGTAGTGTTTTAACAAAATAAAAGGGAACACATAGTGTTTACATAATGACGCCCAAAAACGTTATAATCCTTATAAAGGACGAAAGTTTTGATATAAAAAAATCCTCATAAAGGGCGAAAGCTTTTAAATATAAAAATCCTTATAAAGGACGAAAGTTAAAAAAAAAAATTTATAAAAAAAATAAAAAAATCCTTATAAAGGACGAAAGTTTTGAAATATAAAAAAATCCTTATAAAAATAAATAAAAAAGGACGAAAGTTTTTAAATATAAAAAAAACCTTATAAAAATAAATAAAAAATCCTATTAAAGGATACAATTTTATAAATATAAAAATCAAGGTTCAGAAAATACACACATCAAACACACAATGTTCTGTTCTAAAACAGCCAACACATATTTTTATTTTCATATCAAGTATGGGTGTTTCTAAATTTTGTACGGTGCCAAACACAATCATGACTAAAAATTAAAACGTTATCCACTCGCGATCGGAAAAAAACGCAATTAAGTTATTAACAACACATAAAATTTCTCTGTTTTCTATTTTATTACTATCTATTTATTTTCTATTTTTATTATTATCTTTTTATTTTTATTTTTTTATAACTGCTAATGAATTATTTAAGATTTTTTAAAATAAATTTGGTTGAAACAATTGTCGTTATTATATGGGTGTTTCAGATTTTTCCGATCGCGAGTGGATAATGTTTTAATTTTTAGATGTACGCGTTGACGAAGATGTTCTCTTTTTTGTAGCAGTACACGTGCAAGAAAACGAACTTAAAATGAAGCTACACTCGAATCTGTGTGGTTTATGTGTGTTCAAAAAAAAAAAAAAAATACGTGATAGAAAAATGTTCGTGCAGATAACGAAATATTAAAACGAAATACAGTCATGATGTGTTTCGCACCGTACAAAATTTAGAAACACACATAATTGATATGAAAATAAGAATATGTTTTTGTTGGCCTGAGCTATGTTTGTTTACATATATGTACGAGTTTTTTATTCAGTGTGTGTTTTTTCTGAACTCTGATAAAAATAAGTAAAAACATCCTTATAAAGGAAAAAAGTTTTTAAACACAAATCTTTGGGAAACACATTTGCAATGTTGTGACAATTTTCCGTTTGAATTAAGTTTGAGAAAATTTTTTGGCATCAAATATAAACAGTGAAGTGACAATTTTTAATGAAAAAACAATTTAAATTAAATTTTGAGAATAATTTGGCGTAAAATAGCAGCAGTGAAGTGACAATTTTTCATGAAAAAACTCAAAATAATTTGAATTAGATTTTGAGAAAAATTTGGAGTAAAATATAGTGAAATTGAAACAGTCAAGTGACAATAAGAATAAAAAAAATAAGAATCAAACAGTTAAGCGAAAAAAACATATAATTTAAAAATCTATACGAATAAAGAGTGAGTGTTGAGACTTCAATTGAATTATTTTTAGAAAAACTATCAAACTACTACTAAAATATATAATCAACTATGAATTTATAATCAACTATGTAAAATTTAAATTTCGCGGCTTTCAGCCATCTTTATTGTATCGAATTTTCGTTTAGTTTATTGATATCTGTTATTGTTATGTATTGTTGATGTGTATTGGAATAATTAGTCATTTATTGTTCGGTTTAAGATCATGTATATATTTTTCTAATGAAAGAAAGATAATAGTTTTTGTAATGTAAGAGAAATATTGGGAAAAAAAAAATTGAAGACAGCGCTAGATGGAGTAGCTACTTTCGAACAAAGCGACATTACAAAAACTATTATCTTTCTTTCATTAGAAAAATATATACATGATCTTAAACCGAACAATAAATGACTAATTATTCCAATACAGATCAACAATACATAACAATAACATACAACACATGAGGTACAATGCATTTGTGTAATCTGTTAAGATTTCACATGCCATTACAGTTCCATCTAGAGGACAATGGCAAAAACAAAGAGCTGTTCACATTACAAGACTTGTAATTGATCTGGCTATGTTAATGTAGAGAAAGCTAAAAATTGGAAAAGCTCAGCTTGTTCGTACAAACTCTCGTATATAAAAAGAAAAACATTTCTCATGTTCTTTTCTTTCAAATGTTGAGTTAAATAGTTGATTAAGCATGAGTTGAAGTAATAGGCAGAAGGATGCTGAAGATGAACAAGTCGCTTTGTTCGAAAGTAGCTACTCCATCTAGCGCTGTCTTCAATTTTTTTTTTCCCAATATTTCTCTTACATTACAAAAACTTTTATCTTTCTTTCATTAGAAAAATATATACATGATCTTAAATCGAACAATAAATGACTGTTTATTGATATCATCATACAAATGCACATATGAATTGTCATTGTTTGAACAATCAAAAAACATGACATTCATCTTTAAACCTTTGAATAGTAAAGTCTTTCCACTCTCTTTAAAATTTAAATAAGAATTTAGAGTTAAAAAAGTATACCAAAATATAAATAAGCTTATAGTTTCTTCATGGCGCCTAACGTGGGGTAATTCTAAGTTTTAGTTGTTAAAATTAAATTACTCCAATTAAAATATCAAAATCAGAAATTAAAATACTATTTTTGATTTATGGTAAAACAAGAAACTTGTTCAACACACGTCAACTGTATACCTGTGAAGAAGTTTAAAGTGGATAAATACTTCCTGGCTAGTAAATCTTCATCAACTCCTCCCGGATATTGAAATTTTGCTGGTGCAACTCCAGCCTGCATCAGCATCGAAAGCATGCCACCAAAAAGCCTATTGAGTTTTGGATACTTATATTGTCTGAGCTGCACCACGTGTCCGTCTACAATCAGGAGCATCATATTGGTAGAACCTTCTCCACCATTGAAAACAACTGTAAGGTATCATACTTTTAATGGCATATAATCATAACCTCTGTAAAATGTGTTCAGTATCAAGTGGATACCAGGTATGACGTAATATATACATACATAATTATGGGAGAATTGCTTAATTTAAAATCGTTGTTGGTTAGATTTGGAGTCATTTTTCAGACATATTGCAATAAATACTGTAATTAACATGCAAATTTTAATTTTGTTTCAATGGTGCCTGGTAGAGAAGAAGAAACCAGATATTTCAAAAAGTATTTTTTTTGAATTTTTTAATATTTTTGCGTTTATGCTTCTAGTTTCCACTATTCTCAGTTTCGTAAGAGTTGCCATATGTGATGTACGGTTTGTACATACTACATATTGCACTTTTTAAATATATTTGAGATGATGCTTTGAAGCGAAAATTTTTGTTTGTTAGATTTGTAGTAATTTTTCAGACATATTGCAATTAAAACTGTAATTAATTACATATTCCATAATTTCTAACGTTAACAAACAAATTACAACTTGCAATTGTAAATTTAACCGTAATTGATACTATTACAAAATCGCAAACTATCATCAGTTACTATAATACACATATACTAATCTATAATGATAAGTGAGATCCACTTAAAATCCATCATTATTTTTCACATTAATGCATGCACGTTTTTTTTGCAAAAGTTGGCGGTATGCGTAAGTACTGTGATCATTTATATTGATTGATATTTATTTCAATATGTTATATTTCAGTTAATGTCCATCCGTTATCTCTCTCCTGAAATTCGCTCATTTTTGTTTATACTACATTGATTTGAATATAGTTCTAATAGAACATCTGTTGACATACTTTCACTCACTATAACCATTTTTGTTTGATGTGATTTTAGGTCTATTTCACATAATTCAGATTCTTTTTTTAACAGCATATACTTGCAAAATAGTTCACAATTATTTGTAAACATTATATAGCTTGTTGTACATGTTATCTGATGACATAATTTTACATGTTTTTGTAATCATATACCATGTTTATATACTTTTGTGCAAAATTCACATAACAAATTAGCCATTTTATTATGATTTTTAATTCTGTTTAATTTTTATTTACTCAAAAGATAAATTATAATTATTATCGTTTTTAAATATCTTCCTTAAGATATACTCTCCTGTTCCTAAACCAGTAATTATTGTATCATCAATGATGATGTACCTTTCCGGTAGGAATATTATATATGATTCCAATTCTAATACAATCTTTGTTCCGTATTGTGTTTTCTCTTCTCTGTTTTTATGACTTTTAAGGATGAGTCCTTCGGGAAGTCCTTTATTGTTCAAATTGGTTTTTTTTATCTTTTTTTTCTCCAATTGTGTTTAAAAACTTTATGTTATGTTTCTTATATTCACTCAATATATTTTTTCCTAACTGATATATACATATTTAATTTACTTGATTCTTAAATATTTTTTAACAGTAGACTGTGATGTATTCTGTAGCAGTTCAACTCTTTTATACTATAAGCCTTATAGTATAAGGTATAGACGCACACACACACACTGTCTAAAACAATTTTTTTCTTTTACCATATACTCCATTATCAAAATAATAATATAAAATATATATGGATGTATAACTTATTACCGCAGTTATGTACTTCTAATCAGTTACATACTTCTTACTTGTACTTCTTTTCAGTTATGTACTAATTATCAAGTCTATATTTAGTTAATTACCTCATTTCCGCAGAAGTACTGTACTTCTTATCAAATCTACATTTAGTTAATTAGCTCATTACCACAGAAGTCATGTACTTCTTATCAAATCTATATTTAGATGTATAACCACCAATTAAGTATAAGTTAACACAGTTAACACTAATACTGCACCCGTGTGAATAATTTATTTTTCTCACAGAAGTATACTGCAAGTTAACACAAGTTAACATTGCACTTTATAGCAGACAAGATAGTTTTTTTAGTTTAATAGTATTTATTTTATTTATACTTCAGCTCTATCTAGGAGCTGAGTCTTTTAATGCTAAATTATTAATGATTAATTGATTATAAAATGTTCTTCTTTATATACATATTTTCAACCTATATTAACAACAATGTGTTACCTGCACTTGGGTCAGCATAAACATAAGTGTGTCAGCGTAACAACAACATACAATAACAATATACGCAGTCATACAATGTTTTGCAAATGCAGTGGTCAACAATATTGATATTTGTTATTTCCGCATTTGCAAATATTGTACGCTATGCAGTGTGGGTATTATACAGCACACTACGAAAGTCGTGTTACGCTACACCTTCCTTTTTTATAAGAATGTTCATATAACATTTTGTTCTATGGACATTCTTTTATTATTTGTACTGTTGGGTTTTTTTTTTTTTTTTTTGTGGTTGTATCAAGTGCAAGTTTCACATTTTACAATAAATTTATTTTATTTTATTTACAAATATAGATTTAAAGAAAAGAATGCATATTGTTTATTTAATATTGTATAACTTAAGTCTATTCTTATGAACTATTTGTTCTTTATTTGTTTTCTTATCAACTATGGTTACATTATTTCTGAAATCTATTTTCTTAATTTTATATGGCCCTTTATATGCCATTTCTAACTTATGTCCTGCATCATTTCTTACCAAGACTAAATCTCCTATTTTAAAATTGTAATCTAATTTTGTTTTATCATAATTAATTTTTTGTTTTATTTTATTTATGTCTAATAGTTTTCTAACTCTATCTATTGCTACTTCTAATCTAAATTTAATTTCCTTAGCATAATTATCTATATTATAAAGTGGTGCAACTCTATCTACTTCACTAAATTGTCTAAAATTGTTTGGAATTTTTCCAAAAATAAGTTCATAAGGGCAATTATCATGTACTGTAGATGGTGTAGTGTTAAAACAGTACGTGAAATATTTGAGCCATTCATCCCAATCGTCTTTATCTACTGATATGTAGTTTCGTACGTATTCGTTAAAAGTCCGGTGACTTCTTTCTATCGTACCTAGTGTCTGGTGATGATATGCTGTCGATGTGCGTTTATCTACCTTCAATAGGTTGCAAAGCTCTGTCAGTATAGAGTTCTTGTATTCTGTGCCCATATCCGAAATGAACGTCTTCATTGGACCGTATATAAGCACAAAATTTTCAAATATCGCTTTTGCGATCGTCTTAGCTGATTTATCTTTTATTGGTATTGTTATCAAGTATTTAGTTAAGTCACATATCATTGTGACTGCATATTCATTTCCATAAATTGACTTTGGAAATGGTCCAATTGTATCTACGTACACCGTATCAAAAGCCCTATTTGGTGTCTCCGTTATTGTCATTGGACTTTTTATATGTTTCTCCGTTTTAGCCAATTGGCATTTATGGCATGTTTTCACATATTTGGCAATGTCTTTTGTCATATTTTTCCAGTAATAGTATCTCCTGATCTTCTCAGTGGTTCTATATATCCCACAATGTCCTCCTTCTATAGGATCATCATGGTATTTCAGCATTATCTCACGTATTGCCTTTGCATTCGTGTTATCAATTTTAGTTACTTCGTTTAATAGCGCTATTATGATTTCATTCAGTGTTTTATTGCCCATATTCTCAAATTCACTTTTCGAGACAAATTCGAAAATCTTCTCATGTGGTGAAATTTGAATCTTATTAATATTTAGTTTACAGGCTATTCGTTCTAGCCTAGGGAAAAATTGTCCTAAGTCAATATTCCCTTTAGTAAACAAATCATCTATTCTTATGCTAGCATATATGGATTTTCCCTTTTTGATGTAACATCTGTTGGGTAAAATCTTTAATTTATAATATCTTTTGACGTCTATATTATTCAATGGTATATATACCTTGGGCTTATTATTATTATTGATATTTTGCTGATTTACTACTGGTTTACTAATTTTCTCTTCCTTAGTCATCGATCTTGTCGTGACCCTTAAAACGGATGAGATCTTGTCGTTAATATCCTTTAAGTCATTTATTGTAATGCGCGACAGTGCGTCGGCAACATAATTATCTTTTCCCCTGAGATATTCTACTGTGAAATCATATTCCTCCAGATCGAGTCTCATTCTCGTTAGTTTAGAACTTGGATTTTTCATGGAGAACAGGTATGAAAGTGGTCTATGGTCTGTTCGGACCAAAAAATGTTTTCCATATATATATGGTCTGAAATATGTGACAGCCCAGTGTATGGCAGTTAATTCCTGTTCAATGGTCGATTTGTTGCTTTCGCCTTTAGTGAAAGTTTTAGATGCATAGGCCACAGGTAGGTGTCTACCTTCATGTTCCTGTGTTAAAACTGCACCGCAAGCATGCTTACTCGCATCTGTTGTTATGCAAAATTCCTTCGTAAAGTCTGGGTACTGAAGCAATGTTGGGCTCATTAATGCCTTCTTTAAGTATTTAAACGCGCACTCACAATCTTTTGTCCACTGAAATGGTACTCCCTTTTTGGATAGCCTTGTAAGGTGTCTGGAATATTCAGAGAAGTTTCTAATAAATCGTCGGTAATAGTTGCAAAACGCGACAAACCTTCGTGCGCTCTCGGCGTCCGTAGGCGTCGGGTAATTTTCTATCACCGAATATTTACTATCATCCGGTAATATTCCTCTATCAGTACATTTGTGGCCAAGGTAGGTTACCTCTCTCACAAAGAATGAACATTTTTGGGGGTGTAGTTTAAGATTGTGTTTACGGCAAAGATCAAATACATCCTTCAAATTTGAAAGCATATGTTTTTCAGAACATCCCAATACAACCAAGTCATCCATATATAGGAATGCTTGATTCGGCTTCAGACCACTGAAGGCTAATGTCATCATTCTTTGGAATGAATTCGGTGCTATTTTTAAGCCATATGGTAGTCTAGTAAATCTGTATGAACCATTGTTTGTTGAAAATGACGTCAAGTCTCTAGAGTTCTTTTCCAAACCAATTTGATGAAACCCGGACATCAAGTCCAAACAAGAAAAATATTTTGCTCTACCTAGTTGGTCTAGAATATCGTCTATTCTAGGCAACGGGAATTTATCTGATATTAGTTTTTTATTTATCTGCCTATAATCTATCACCAAGCGCCATCTTTTTTCATCTGTTCCGGGAAGTGATTTCTTTGGTACCAACAGAATTGGGCTATTGTATTCCGAAAATGATGGTTCGATTATCTTGTCATCTATTAGTTTTTCAACCTGTTTGTTTATTTCCTCCTTATGAGATTCTGGTATGCGATAATTTTTAATATACGTTGGTTGATTATCTTTTACTCTCAGTTTTTGTTCATAGAAATTGTTGGTAGTAATTGTTTCAGTCCCTAAGCCAAAAATATCATTGTATTCTAAACAAAGCTTAGTTAAAATTGTTCTGAACTGTTCAGGAAAGTTTCCCTTCAAAAGGTCCAAAACTTCAGATTTTCTTTGGCTATTTTTATGTGGTTTTTGTTTTACTATTTCATAGTCAGACATTTTCTCGGTTTTTATGTTATTTTGCCTAATTGTTACTATTTTATGTGTGGTATTTAAAAAACGAACCAATGCGTTATTTGATTTTACCAGTGTATTTGGTACAAAGACACCTGGTACGATTTCTTGATTTGGTATTAGTACATCATCTTCAAGCTCCGGAAACCTGATTTGACGAATCACTTCTGACCTTGGTGGGAGTGTTATTCCATTGAAGCCGTTCGTAAGTGGAATTTCTATTACATGCGACAGATTGGGTGGTCGTAGTACGAGGTAATCATGGTTCCCATTGAAATCTAGTATACATTTATACTTCTTAAAAAAATCCATTCCAAGGATACCGTCGCAAGGTATTGGAAAATTATTTTGTACTACTTGGAAATCATGTGGTATCAAAAAACCTCTAAATTTTAGGTCAATAAATACATTACCTATTGAACGAATTTTACCCTGTCCTATTCCACTCAATGTGGTTGTTCTGTTTCTGTTAATTTGTGTTTGATGAAAATGTTTAGTTTTTATAACCGAAATGTCTGCTCCTGTATCTACCAACAGTGTTACCGTGTTGTTCGTGTCGTTAATTTTTATATTAACATAAAAACTTAAGCTGAGGTTAAGGTTGTATATGTAGTTGGTATTGTTATTATGATATATCTCAGAGGATTTTAGCAGTTTTCCGAATCATTTTCATGTGACTCTGCTGCTCTGACGTAATTTCTGTTACGTCTGTGGTTCTGATTTTGTTGAACCCTGTTGTGAATAGGTTTTTGTTGGGGTCTGCCGTTGTTACTGTTATTACTATTATTGCGTGGGTAATTGTACCTTCCACGATATTGTCTGTAGTTATTATTTCGGTTAAACTTCTGCCCGAAATACAATACGGCATTTTGTTGCCCTGTTGCTTCAGTGCAACTGTTTATGAATTTGCCAACGGCCTCATTCATGTTACTGAATTGGCCTGCTTCCATGATAAGTTTAACTTTATCGATGGTGCAATTTTTGGTTAGTGCCTTTACTGCAACCTGTGTTGAATATTTACATGCCAATTCGCATGGCAAACCATCTGATAAATAGGCATTTTCTAATGACTTCGTTAAATTCTTTATTTCACTGCAATAGTTATTGGCAGTTTTATTGTTTTGTCGGGTATTCATTATTTTTGCTGTCAATACCTCAACCGACTCGCCCTTTACTGAGTTTTTTAGTTTATGTATTATCTCAGTAATGGTTTGTTCATTACCTATTAAATTTCTTACACTTCCCTTTAACTTTGTTTTTATTAAAGAGACTGCGATAGATTCGTGGTCACCTTTGATGGATTCTATTAACTGTAACGAGTCTATAAAGGAACGTAAATTTTCTGGTTTTCCATCAAATTCTATGATCAGCTTTGAAGCTGTGTTCAGAAAGTCAACGACTGTTTGTGTCATTTTTACTTCTGTACTTTCCAAAGAGGTTCCAATATTCTCTGAATTTTCAGTTTCTACTAAGAATTTTACCTCTTCGTGTAGCGTATCTGGTAATTTTACCTTAACACCCTTCTTAGATGATATAATCAGGATTCTAGTCTTGACATCTAAGAAAAAACTTTCAGCAGCTGTCCTATGTGGTGTCGTGAGTCTGTTATAATTTGCATTTAGCAAAACCCTGATTTGTTCTAACTTTTCGCATAAGATTCTAATATGTTTTATTATTGTTTCCTCTTTTGTGCTTCTATCTATATTTAAACATTTATAAGATTTGTCGAACTCCTCTTTGATTAGTCTCACCTTCTGAATTATTTCTTGCCAATCCATGGGAAAATTATTTAAATTTTGTTTAAGTCATTGGCTCTGCTCAAATATTTCTTTTTTAATTTCTTGGTGTTTAAGGCATAAATATGTAATGCAAAATTTAAGCTAATCAGTACGGTTATTATTAGTAAACAACACTCAATTAATTTTAGGTCGATTGAGTCTTCTTTTATTTCTACTTCATTAATAACATTTGCATTGGGATTCTCTATTTTTGATTGACGACCTCCCATTTTCCTTCGCTATTTATTTTGTATTTTTTTTCTATTATTTATTTCTATTAAATATTTTTCTGACTGCCTCAATAATTTAATCGAATCTTATATCTTGCTAATTATATATCTTCCCTAGTAATTCATTATTTTTATCAATAGCCTATACTATTTTACATGCATCAGTTTTATTTATGTATATATTTAATTTATAAAATATTTCATTCTAATTTAATATCTGTTTTTTTTTTTTCAACAGCATAATTACCATAGTGTTTTTGTTTTTATATATATAATAGCATCAAGATTAAATATAACCTTTTCAAAAAAAATTAGATTAATTGAACTGCATTCCTTTGTGGATTTTTTCTTACAAATTACTGTTTTTATTTTCTATTTCAAATTTTTTTTTTTTTTTTTTATTTATTTATTTGCCAAGAGCGGTTAACGCTTTCTGGCCTACGGGTGCATAACGGGATGCTCCACTTTTTTTTTTTTTTTTTTTTTTTTTTGTTTTTGGTAAAACTAGGATGAACTACCTGTTCGTTGTTTTATTAGGGGCATATTGATGTGTATATTGATATATACCAGGGGTCTTTTGATGTGTTTTTCCTTCGTTTTCTGCTGGCCCGTCTTTCTTCTGTACTCTTCTATGAAGATATGTTTTGGCCCTTCCGCTATTGATTTTGCAATCTCCACTGTCTTTAGGCCAGACAGTATCTTCCTTCAACGCAGCTGATGGATCGTTGTGGCTGATCCACCAGGACAATATTATTATGCGATTTATTTATTTTTTTTTTTTATTATTTTCAGGATTGCTCAATTTGAGAGCATAATCCTTGTATTATATATATATTTTTTTCGTAATATATATATTTTTTACAATGCTCATCTAAGGAGCACTGGCAGGATCGCCATATAGCAGACAAGATAGTTTTTTTAGCTTAATAGTATTTATTTTATTTATACTTCAGCTCTATCTAGGAGCTGAGTCTTTTAATGCTAAATTATTAATGATTAATTGATTATAAAATGTTCTTCTTTATATACATATTTTCAACCTATATTAACAACAATGTGTTACCTGCACTTGGGTCAGCATAAACATAAGTGTGTCAGCGTAACAACAACATACAATAACAATATACGCAGTCATACAATGTTTTGCAAATGCAGTGGTCAACAATATTGATATTTGTTATTTCCGCATTTGCAAATATTGTACGCTATGCAGTGTGGGTATTATACAGCACACTACGAAAGTCGTGTTACGCTACAACTTCCAAACAATTCATCTTTCTCACCAAATATGCGGCACCGGTTGTCACAACACAAAACCACACCTGGGTAAAAAATTTCAATCTATTTTTCCACCAACAATTTAGCGCCAGAATTCTGGGAATTATTCCTTATCTTTCAATTCTTACATCTTCCCACGTTAACAAATGTTTGATCAACATAGGAAAATAGCATTAAGTAAAACAAGAAATAAAGAAATAAGAATTTGTCATAAGAATAAAGCATGAGAATAAAATTATGAATTTATGTTAAAATTAAGGAATTTACTATTTAAGATGTTTGGAAAATAAAAAGGCAGTAGTGTTTTAACAAAATAAAAGGAAACACATAGTGTATTTGTATTTTGTATTTGTATTTATTTATTAAATGCGATTTTCCATTACAACAAGACACAGTATCTTATAAATTACAGTAATGGAATCAGATAAGTTATTCACTATATATTTAATATCAGTAACTCTTAACCTAAACTTAAAATATTATAAATTACAATTAAAAAACATTAAAAAAAAATCAAATAAAATCAATTAAAGTATTGGTATAGTAATTTTCTAAACCCTATTGCGTTGCTTGTATTTTGCATTACATTAGGAAGCTGATTCCAGAGACGAATAGTTAGAATAAAAAATTGACATTCAGAGGCATGGTCCCGGTATTTAAATTGAATTATTCGATTCCATCTGGAAGATCTTGCGAACTTTAATCGTTCAAAAAGATATTGTGGAGCCTTTGTTATAATAATTTTATGTAGGAATATAATGTTCTTGAATTTAATATAGTTGTCAAATGACATGTGTAAGACATGACACGAGTATTGGGATACATGATCAAATTTTCTTAATCCAAAGATATAGCGAATAATGTTGTTGAAAGTTACAGTGTTTTCTGTTATCCCTAGAGTTGCAACCTGTGAAAACCTCAGATGCATATAGTAATGTTGGTAAAAGATATGTTTTAGCAAGTAGCAATCTTATTTTCAGTGCTGTGTTAACCATAAACTTCTAATCATACTATAAATTCTGCCACAGGATTGATTAATATGATCTGACCAAGTCAGAGTTCCATTAAACACAACTCCGAGATTTCTTACAGAGTCCACGATGTCAATCTTAGAGCCCCCAAGGAAGACATTAATCTCATTCTCCAAATGCATCACTTTCTTCTTTATTATAATACACTTAGATTTATTTAGATTAAGTCGTAGACCATTTGCCGTTGCCCAATTCAGAATACGTTTAAGATCATAATTTAGTTCTTGAGTTTTGGAAATTATTGAATCCTTGGTACTACTTAAATATAGCTGAATGTCATCAGCGTCCATCTGAACCCTAGAGAATTTAATTTGTTGTGGAAGATCATTGGCATATATCGAATAAAGTAGTGGTCCAAGGATTGAACCCTGTGGTACCCCTCTTATAACTTGCAGTGAGTTTGAGATCGAGCTACCATTAGCAACAGATTGGGATCTGTTTGTGAGATATGAAAACATGAGTCTAACTGCTAATGTAGAAAAGTTAAAAAACCTCTTCAGTTTGAGGCATAAAATTGAGTGGTGCACCGTGTCAAATGCCTTTGAGTGATCCAATAAAACCAAAAAAGATATTTTTCCATCATCCATGTTACTTCTTAACTCCTCAACTACATCAGATAAAGCTGTTATACAGCTATGTTGTGGCCTGGAACCAGATTGACGCTCTATAAGTAAGTTGTTGTCGTTTAAATACCTAAAGATTTGTCTGTGTAAAAGGTGCTCGAAAACTTTTGAGAGATATGGAAGAATTGCAATCGGGCGGTATTCGTTACCCGTTTTTGGTATTGGTATAATATTGGCATGTTTCCACTCCATTGGAAAGATGCTAGTAGTGATTATGGAGTTAAACAAGTACATTATGAAACGGACAATCCATGGTAAAATAATTTTTATAAATCTGGGGTGTATATTATCAAGGCCCACTGCTTTCGATTTAATAGTATTGAAACTTTCAACTACCTCTGTTAGTGTTACACACTGAAAGTTAAATTTGAGAATGTTTAAATTATTACAGGGAAAATCATCATAAAATTCGTTATTCGTTTACACAATTGACGCCCAAAAACGTTATAATCCTTATAAAGGACTAAAGTTTTGAAATAAAAAAATTCTCATAAAGGGCGAAAGCTTTTAAATATAAAAAATCCTTATAAAGGACGAAAGCTAAAATAAAATTTTATAACAAAAATAAAAAAAATCCTTATAAAGGACGAAAGTTTTGAAATTTAAAAAAAATCCTTATAAAAATAAATAAAAAATCCTTATAAAGGACGAAAGTTTTTAAATATAAAAAAAAACCTTATAAAAATAAATAAAAAAATCCTATTAAAGGATACAATTTTATAAATATAAAAATCAAGGTTCAGAAAATACACACATCAAACACACAATGTTCTGTTCTAAAACAGCCAACACATATTTTTATTTTCTAAATTTTGTACGGTGCCAAACACAATCATGACTAAAAATTAAAACGTTATCCACTCGCGATCGGAAAAAAACGCAATTAAGTTATAAACAACATATAAAATTTCTCTGTTTTCTATTTTATTACTATCTATTTATTTTTTATTTTTATTATTATCTTTTTATTTTTATTTCTTTATAACTGCTAATGAATTATTTCAGATTTTTTTTAAAGAAATTTGGTTGAAACAATCAGTCTTGTACAAATTACATTGACAATATATTTAAAACAAAACTTCATAATATCTAACTTTTCCAAAAAAAAAACCTGAAATTTAATTGCAAAAATATAAAAATAATGTGTCTAAATTTCCTGTATTTATTTATTAAATGGCAAATATTGAATTTCCTTCACGGCGACAGCCTTCTCCAAATAAGGATGAAGCACTAGACCAGTTTCAAAAGCAACGAACTACAGTTATTTCCAGCATAAATCGTATTAAAAAAATCTGTAGTAGAACGGACAATTTCGCATAACCCCTTCGAACTTGAGGGTCGTTTGGAAATTCTCACCACATATGCTGATCAAGTTATGACCATTCAATCAAGGATTGAGTGTCTGGATCCTTCTGACGAGCAGAGGAAAGAAATCGAAAATGCATGTGTACTGCTAAGTCAGTTATACTCTCAGTACTCACTAAGCACAGAAAACCAAGTGTACCTGAAACTACCTTTTCGTTTCCCTCTCATCACTCCCGTTTACCCAATATGAAATTGCCTAAATTTGGAGGTAAATATTCTGAGTATAAGCATTTTATTAGTCTCTTCGAAAACTTAGTCAATAATGATCCATCTCTTACCAATATTGAAAAAATTCAACCATCTTATCTCATGCCTTCTAGATGAGGCTTTAGGTACGGTAAAGGCCTTTCAAATATCAGACGAAAATTACCCAAAAACTCTAGCTAGCTTAAAAAGAGTGTAGGATAATAAATGTTTGATATTTTCTGATTGTATTTTAAAACTATTCGAATTACCCTTAATTTCAAAACCATTTGCCTACTCCTTAAGGTCGATGATTGATACTATGTCAGCACTCTACTTTCACTAGGCGACGATAAACAGATAACCAACGCTATATTAATACATTTAGTTATGTCTAAAGTCGACCCTGTAACCAAAACAAAATGGGAACTATGTAAACCTTCCGTCATGGAATGAATGCGAATTAGCACTGAATAAACGGTACCAGCACATCGCGGCTGACAAAAGCTCTCACTGAAGAGAAAAAAACAATGAATCAAGGAATGATCAGAACCAATAAAAGGACTCAAAGACATCGCTTTCATATTCAAAGTCAAATGCTAAAGAGCAAAAGTGCTTCTGCTGTAAATCAAAAGTGCACACTATTACCTTATTTCCTTCTTTTACAGCTTTGTCTGTAACTCAACGGTTTGACTTTGATACAAATCGGTAGTATCAATTGCTTACGAAAAGGTTATACGGTGACTAAGTGTAATGCGTCACGATGCCTCATAACACTCTCTTACATCAATATTTTGCATCAGAAAGAAATCAACAACCTTCGTATTGTTTAGTGACCAACCAGGCATTCCTAAAGCTTCAGTTAACCACACGTTATGTTCTGAGGATGGGATTACGTTAGCTTCTGTTGTAGTTAATGTTAAAAACAGGTGTGGTAAGTATAATATCGCTAGAATGTTATTAGACTCTGGGTCTATGATAAATTTGATGACTGAGTCTAAATGTGAAAAAAGTTGCAACAGAACTAGATATACATAGTCGATATCGGAGGGTATAAAACTGTCGTTAAGTATAAGGCAAGTCTGTTAGTCAAATCTCGAGTCAATTCTTATGAGTTTACATCTTATTTCTATATTGTGAAAAATATTTCTAAATATCAACCTGAGAACTCAATTTCAACTGAAAATTGATCGATTCCTAAAAATACAGTTCTAGCAGGTCCCAGTTTTGCAATATCACAAAGAGTGAACTTGTTTATTGGAAGTGAAGTATTTTTCGACTTGTTATCTATAGGACAAATAAAAACTAGTGAAAATTTGCCATTATATCTGGGCTGGGTAGTTGCTGGTGAATACAAAAAATCATTAAAAACCAAATCAGCAGTTTGTGATATATCAACCACTGATACTGATTTATTAACAATAGATTCCACTATCAAAAAATTCTGGGAATTAGAGGAAATCTATACTGAAACCTCAAAAATTAAGTACACCTCAGAACACAAAATGTGCAAACAATCATTTTCTGACAATATAGAGTTTAGATTCTGGTCGTTTCAGTGTAGCCTTACCATTCAAATCAAATCCCGAATGCCTTGGGCAATCGTATGAAGTTGCTAAGAGACGATTTTTATCGTTAGAGCGTAGACTATGTGAAAATTCGGAATTTTATTCTATGTATTCGGAATATATGAGAGAATATTTGAATTTAGATCATATGTCTTTAGTCGAAAATAAAATTCCTATCATACCACACTATTTCATTCTTCACCATGCGTCTTGAGGCCGCAAAGTAGTACAACCAAGTTACGTCATGCCATGTCGTTCCTCAACTAACACTTCCTTAAATGACATTTTAATTGTCGGACCAACTATTCAAGAAGATCTATACTCCATATTGCTTCGCTTTCGGGTGAGGAAGTATTCTATAACAGCAGACATTACAAAAATTTACCGTCAAATTCAAGTTGACGAGGCTGACAGACGGTTTCAGATGATTTTGTGGAGAGAAAATGTTTGTCAACCGATTCAAGTTTATCAGCTAAACACGGTCACTTACGGTACTTCAACAGCACCATATCTTGCTTTACGTTGTAGAAATCATTTAAGTGACATAATATCCGAAATTTATCCAATAGGATCTGAAGTTGTAAAGCGGGATTTTTATGTGGACGACTTATGTCTGGAGCTGATACTTTCGGGGCACTTGAAAATATTCGAAGTGAAGTAACTTCCATGCTGGAATTTGCAGGATTTATTCTTGCAAAATGGTATTCAAATCATCCAAATTATCAAAGCAAACATCATATAGAAAAGGATCTCAATTTTAATAAATAGAAAAGGATCTCAATTTTAATAAAAGTGATTCTATAATTACCCTTGGAATTCAATGGGTTCCATCAAGAGATGTTTTCACATTTGAATTTAAAGAATTAAGAGAAGAAAGGGTAACTAAAAGACTATCCTTTCGACATCGTCTCGTTTATTTGATCCATTAGGACTTTTAAGTCCCATAATTACCAGAGCTAAAATTGTCCTTCAGGAAATTTGGCTAAAAAAGTTGGACTGGGATGAGTCAGTTCCTCTTAACTTGGAAACTAATTGGTTTAACTTTAGAGAAAATCTCAATCAAATAAACAAAATCGAAATTCCATGATTTGTAGGCTCTGAGGTGTCTGGGTCAATTCGAATCCATGGTTTTGCGGATGGAGTAGGTAGCGGTAGATGAGTAGGTAGTGTGCTCGCCGGGGTCGTGGGATAGATTCCCACCAGAGGCTTTGGTCTGTCGCTGCAAAAAAAAAAACTGGCCAAATTAGAATCTGTAGACAAGCCACTCGGCTTCGCGGAACTAGGCTTAAAAAAAAGCGTCTGAGCGTGCATGTTGTTAATATATCCGCTCATCTAATTCTAACCAATTTAAAGTTATGCTATTTACAGCTAAGTCAAAAGTAGCGCCACTTAAAAAAAAAGTCATTACCAAAACTAGAACTTTGTGCAGCACATTTTGGCAAACCTGTGGACTAAAGTTGAAAAAGCAGTTTTCTGGTCTGATTCCGTAATATGTCTTCATTGGATCAAAACCCACCCATCAAGCCTACAAACTTTTATAGCCAATAGAGTAACAGAAATACAAGAATGGACTCCCGACGTTGTCGGAGCCATGTTCCAACCAAGCAGAACCCTGCCGACATTGTGTCGAGGTGATGTGATGTTGATGTGTTGATTGAATCAAAGTGGTTTCAAGGTTCAGAGTTCCTTAATGTTCCAGAAATTGGCTGCCCCATAAATAATCACCTATGTTTATCTAAAGAACAAATTTACCTAGAAAAAAAGTCTTGAAATTTTTCTAGCAGTTGGGGAGTGTACAAACAATTTTATAACGTTGATTGAAAACGTTATATAAGATGTCGCAAGCAATATGTCGAATATAGGTCCTTAATACCATCTGCACAGGAATTGAACCTGTCATTGCTGCGTATTGTACAGGTACTTCAATTAAATGATTTTCACGATGAGATTATGAACCATAGAAAGTCGAATATATTAAAACCTGCATTGTGTTACTTTTATAGGAATAGGTGGTCGTCTGGCAAACGCTCCCATTGCTTTCGATGCTAAATTTCCATTACTTATGTTAAAAAATGCCCATTTCGTAAAAATATACATCTTACATTTATATAATAAAAATTATCACACCAGACCTAAGGCTTTAATGGCATTTCTTCGGCAAAGAATGTGGGTTCTCGGAGCTCGCGATTTATTTAACAAAACAGTCCAAAATTGCTTTCGATATAAACCCAAATCTATCTACCAACTGATAGGTTGAGTTCTATGAGACCTTTCTTGATTTGCGGAGTAGACTACTGTGGTCCAGTCTATATAACATTAAAAGTTAGAAGTCGAACTCCTATTAAGATGTACATTGCTATCTTTGTTTGTTTTACGTCAAAAGCTGTACATATTGAACTCGTTGGAGAGCTGAATGCTCATTGTTTTATTTCTTTCCTTAGGCGATTCGCAGGTGTCCCCAAAAGAATATATTGCGACAACGCGACGAATATCGTGGGAGCAGAACGGAAGCTGGACGATCTCCGAGAGGCATTTCAACGGCAGCAAAGAGATCTCGAATTATACATATCAGAAAAGGGAATCGAATTTTGCTTCATACCTCCACGAGCTCCGCACTTCGGCGGACTGTAGGAGGCGGCAGTGAAATCTGCCACACACCATCTCGTTCGGACTCTAGACAGCATACTCCCAACAACAGAAGAACTCCAAACCACTCTAGTAGAAATCGAAGCATTAATGAATTCCCAACCTATAACGACAATGTCCAATGATCCAAACGACGGCGAAGCATTGACCCCATCTCACTTGATACTAGGCGAGCAATTAGGTTCGCTTCCACCCGAATTAGGGCACGACGTGCCAGACTTCAAAATTCAATCATTGAAGAGGTGGCAACAAATATGTGCCGTGAAGCAAGCCTTTTGGCGCAAATGGGCGAAAAACTATATTTTAGAATTACAACAATGGGGCAAATGGATAAGAGAGCATCCCATCTGAGCCATAGGCAAACTAGTCATCATCCAAGAAGAAAACATTCCATTCCAACATCATCAGTGGGTTATATTTCGAGTAATTAACGTAATAGATGGATCTCACAACAAAGTACGAGTAGCAGACGTAAAAATCGCCGGAGTATATAGTTGTTCAATACATCGAATTGCTCCATTAACAGATTATTGAAGATCATAAGTCTGTCAAGGCGGCCGGTGTTGAGTCTTCAATTGACTTATTTTTAGAAAAACTATCAAAATACTACTAAAGTTTATAATCAACTATGAATTTATAATCAATTATGTGAAATTTGAATTTCGCGGTTTTCAGCCATCTTTATTGTATCGAATTTTCGTTAAGTTTATTGATATCTTCATACAAATACACATATGAATTGTCATTGTTTGAACAATTGAAAAAACACGACATTCATCTTTAAACCTTTGAATAGTAAAGTCTTTCTACTCTCTTTAAACTTTAAAATGTATGTAAGAATTTGAGTTAAAAAGGTTATATAGTTCCGGAGGGCAGAAATTAGAAGGAATTTTTGAACCTGCTTTATCCCTCCGAAGCTAGGGATATCATATGTAACTTAACAAAAATCAACCTTAAGCAGCAACGAAAAATCAACAAAAATCAACCTTAAGTAACAACAAAACATCAACATGGCAGCAAAACTTGTTCTTATGTAAGTTGGATTATTTAAGTAATTTAAAACAAGAGTCTGTCAAATTAAAAAAAAGAAGAACATTACGAACAAACTTACGAGAGATAAGAGATATTATAGATACTTTTGCTAATCCACAACTAAACACAACGACACAAATACAGTTCAAGCTCTATTAACAATAGCCATAGCCCAGGTATCAGAACAAACTCGAAACCGTTTCAGGCGACAATAGATAGTTTAACGCAAAGACTTAATCTCCTAGAAGTTCCGATGGTCGTGGAGGAATATAGAGAAGTTGCAATAGTGTGCAATATTGAGTGCAATGAATCACCCAACGTCCTAGTTGTAAGTGTACGAACACTTTTGACATGCACTGTGCATGTTCCACACTTGTACTGAAAAACTGGTCCAGAAGGTACATATACAGACTCATTGTAAATAATTAAATTTTAAAACCATTTTGTTTTTGATGAAATTTTTTTTCCAATACAAAATCTTAAAATCTTTCCCTCAAAAATTTCAAATTTATTCATTAATGTTGGTGAAATAGAAAACAAAATAGAAAATGCATACAACAAAACTGGTCTTATACCTGTTTTATAAAGTACTGTGTTAGCTGGTAAGGCTTTATTAGATAAAACTCTGGCATGATATCCCTTCACTCTGTTAACTTTATTTAATACAAAATTTCCATGTTCATTATATTTAAAAAGCTTATCAAAAATAATGCCAATATATTTAAAGCTGTCTTTAAAACGATTTTTTTTTAGATTTTTGAAAAATTCGTTTGAAATTCGTAATCTTATTTTAATGTGATTTTTATCTTCTTAAAAAAAATTATCGTTTTTTAACAATAGATTTTTCGTCAGAAAACTTTAAGAATTAAATAGGAATACATATTATCCGACTTTACCTTAATGATTGTATTTAATATTAAAAGTATATAAGACCATAATTAATTAATACGCACCTTGATTGCTACAGAAACTTCAGCATAGCAGGGTGTTACTGCATTGTCATAGGCTGCAACCATAATTTCGTAGTTATTATCATTACTCTGTACACTCTGCTTCAATATTATATCACCTTTTTTTCTATCAATTTTGAAAAGTTCTCCATTGCCTTTTTTCATTTCATATCGAACTTCGCCATTTTCATATGAATCTAAGTCTACAGCTTTTATATTCATAATTGTAGAACCTTTTAAGTCCTCCATTGCAACCGTAGCATAATATGGCAAATTTACAAACATTGGACAGTTATCATTGACATCTAATATTATTATATCAACGTGAGTAATCGCTCGTCTTAAATAACTTCGGTTGCTTTTATATAACACTGATACAGCTTCGATTATTAACACATATTTGTCAATTGATTCTCTATCAAATATAAGGCCTTTAGTTTTTATCGTTCCTGATGTTTTGCCAACTTCAAAATAATTTGTTGGATTTAAAATCCGATACTCTACATTTTCAACGAGTAAGTTTCCAACCACATTTACGATACCAAGTATTGATATTTTCGTCGAGTTTTCAACTGTGGAAAATTGGTAACTTTCTTTTTGAAATGCAAGTCCAGAGTTTTCAATTTTTTCAGTGTAAACATCGATTTGCGATATTGTTGAAAACACTCCATCTGACGCACGAACATGCAGAGTATTAAAATTACCCAATTCACCAATATTCCTACAAAAAAAATATTTTCTTATTATCACTTTTCAATTTTTACAAACAATGATATAAACAATCAAGTATATGACAAAACTTTTATAATCAAGTATTTGATAGAACTCTTAATGCGGTTCTGTCGCTCTGCCTTAACACGTAGTTACATACAACTTTTCATACTGCGGGCTGAAATTGTAAATCATAGATTGTTCTGAACTTCTCACATATAAATACACATATTTCGCGTTGGCAGCTACCTTGACGCGGTGCGGAGGCTTGAGTTCACAATGATTCAAAGGGCTATGCCTGATGGGATCTACATAGTAGTAGTTTCCTGGCGGGGTCACCCTTGTCAGACAGGCTTTTGATGAGTGAAGGGCTAAAAACTGCCACCCCATAATCCAAGGTGTCATGCGTCACCGTGCCCATTGGATGAGTTTTGCAGTCAGGGGGTTACGTCAGACTGTATTTGAACGGCGCCTCTCCGAAACCAGGACGAATCGGGGAGTAACTGTGGTCTTAACATTGGTATGGGGCACTGCCATGGCATACCATATGATTTCCCCTTTTAAAGAATAAGACTGCTTGGCTTTCCTTGGAGAGCAAGCAGTCGTAAGAAACAGATGGAGCACAACAAAAAATTTTAAAACATTAATATGCGGGGCTTCTCCGCAACCGACCTAGCTGACCGAATGGAGCATGAGCTCTGTAATGATGGTCAGCGGGGCAATGCTGCTGCCAGCAGGAACAAAAATCTATTGCCTCAGCGCAAGACGCCGGCAACGGCGAAGAAAACTGGTGACAGCAATAGTCAACCAGTCAGAACTGGTGCAAAAGCACCAAACATGAACACCAAGATATTGATGTCGCCTACAAAAAGTGTAACCGCTACGTCGAAGATTGGGGCAATAGCTCCATCGAAGAATAGGACGCCAGAGGCAGCGACAAGCGATATGGCTGGTGCGTCGATGTGGAAGGAGGCAACCCAAAGGGCAGAAGCTAAGCGGAACGACATACCGTCAACATCCGGCAATTTAGCGTGGCGACCGAAATTGGGTGTCAAAGCAGCGGAAACTGCGGCTACTACTGCAGGAGTTAAGCAGAAATCTCGAGGGCATGAATCCCGCAAAATCACAAGGGTACCAGCACCAGGAAAACCAGGAGCCTTCGACGACCCACTAAGAAAAGGTCACAGTGGGGCAGGCTGCAGATGGTACCTAAGGTACCTTGAAAAAGGTCTCAAACCTAAGGAAGCAAGAAGAAAGGCCGACGAACACAAGGCCAAGCCAGAGGAAGCAGCCCAGGCACACCAACAAACGGGCAAGCGCGGTAACAAGCAAATTTCACCACCGCAACTGGCAGAAGGCAAAAGGCCGAGGTTCGCAGATCATTCAAGAAACCCCATAGCAAAGACGAACACAACAGCGAGCAAAAGCTACGCGAACGTCTCCAATGCGGTTAAGATGGCAGTGCTACCACAGGGATATCCTGAGGTTAACCCAAACACACAGGAGCTGAGGCACTAGAAGAGGCAGTACTGACAGACGTTGCAAAGGGATGGGACCACAAGCTAAAGTTTGAGTTCATTTCCGACCGGGGTATACACTCGTGGACTGTAAGGATGTCCAAACAGCGAACTGGCTCAGGCAAGCCGCCCCCCCAACTTTCAGCGTGGGATGGGGCACCGCTTATAGCATGCACTGGAGATGAGGTACCCAGAATGCATACAGTAACCATATTCTCCCCAGAAGCGCGGGCCAAACAACGGAGCAGAATATGGCTCTGATAAGCGCGCAAAATGAAGGCATCAACACGGCTCTTTGGAAGATTATAAGAACCAAAGAAGGCAGCGGCTAGCTGATGACAATAAGCATTGACGACCAATCGCTGGAAGCCATAAAGCAATCGGGCATGCCATTAGTTACAGGTTTGGTGAGGTTCCGGTTAACGGAATAGCGAGGGACAAAGAAAGAGAGCGGTCCAACCCCCGCAGAAGCCAAAGAAGAGACGTAGCCGATAGCCGCACAAAATCAATCCATATCCGACCCAAAGGTAACTGAACCAATGGAGACGGAGCAGCCACCATCCATTGAGAGCGACATGGAGGGCATATATCTTGGCCATCCTGATGATCCAATAGATGATGAAGAGGAAGAGATGCTGTTAAGTGACAACAGCTCGGGCACTAGCCCGAACAACAACTAGCATTATGGCCAGTAACATAATACCAGATAGAGGATCACGTACCAAATGCGCCCAGGTTAACGCCCACCACGCAAAAGCTGCATCCGAAGTATTTGCTAGGACATTTTCTAAATTTAACCTGGGCATGGTATTGATCCAAGAACCCTGGCACTATAAAAGTGCAATCAGAGGATTGAGCTGCAGCAGCGGCAAGGTAATATGGGACAATAGACATACGCCGCCCAGAGCATGTATTTTAAGTAGTAAAGATATTAATCATATTTGTCTTACAGAATTTATGTCGCGGGACTTGGTTCCTATCCAACCTCTCATCGACATCGAAGGCAGCCAAAAGATGATAGTGATAGCATCAGCATATTTTCCGGGCGAGGAAGATTCACCACCGCCGGCAGAGGTACGGCAGCTGGTGGAGTTCTGTACAAAGCAGAATCTACAGCTTATACTGGGATGCGATGCTAACGCACACAACACAGCATGGGGCAGCACTGATACAAATTATCGAGGTGAGTATTTATTAGAATACCTAGTAGCATCTAACCTAGAAATACTAAATGAAGGTAATAGACCTACATTCGTCACAAGAGTTAGAGAGGAGGTCCTAGACATTACAGTAGCCAGTCCAACCTTAGCTAGGATTGCAAGAAATTGGAGAGTATTCGATGAAGTTTCATTATCCGATCATAGAATAATTGAATTTTCGCTAGAGGGCCTAAATACTGAGGCATCTTCCTTTAGAAATTCCAGAAAAACGAATTGAGAGAAGTGCAATGAAATCCTATACCACAACCTACAAGGCATAACATCGAGCAAACGCATACGAAATCAGTACGAGCTCGATGACAGTGTGGCCCAACTAAATGGGGCTCTACTGGATTGTAGCTGCCCCGAGAAACCGAGGGGCAAGGAGAAGGACGCGGTTTGGTGGAACAATAATCTCTCTACACTCAGAACCGAAGTTCGCAGGCTCTGCAATGGGGCAAAGCGTAACGGGCAGTGGGAGCATTATAAAGCCAAACTGACTGAGTATAATAAAGAAACTAGGAAAGCTAAACGTACTAGATTTAGAAAGTTCTGCGAAAACATAGAGTCGCTTCCAGAAACAGCAAGGCTATACAAAGCCTTTGCGAAATGTGGGCCAGAAATGACGATGTCACAAGAAAGAGGATGGTAGTTACTCTAAGCACGGCCGAGACAGGGCGGAGCTGTTATTAAAAACACACTTTCCAGGAAGTGTGGCAGATGACAACGAGCGGTCGAGTAACGGACCAAGAAACCCTAGTCGGACAAGCAGGTAAATAGCAGCAGAAGTTTGCTCAAGGAAAGACTAGAATGGGCTTTAGGTACCTTTCAACACTTTAAATCCCCTGGAACGGATGGTATTTTTCCGGCCCTCTTACAAAAGGGCTCGAAGGAACTGTTACCATTCATGTTAAATATCGGGCGTAGCAGCTTGGCCTTGGGATACATACCAAAGGCATGGAGGTGGGCAAGAATGGTGTTCATACCCAAAGTTGGGAAAATCCAAAATCCTTCAGACCGATAAGCCTAACATCTTTTATGCGGAAAACACTTGAAAAAGCTGTAGACAACTATCTAAGATGTGGGATATTACAGCAGATGCCTTTGCATCCAAACCAACATGCGTATAAAGCGGGCAGATCAACAGAGACCGCTCTCAGTAGCCTAGTAAGAACTATTCAGAAATCAATAGATGAAAAGGAAATAGCCGTTTGTGCCTTCCTAGATATAGAAGGAGCCTTTGATAACACTTCACACGAAGTAATAGAAAGGGCATTAAACCAAAGAGGAGTAGACCCAGTGACATCAAAATGGATGGTAGAAGTGCTCTACACGAGATCAGTAGAAACAGCAGCAGAGGGGGAGACCATATCCGTCAACACAACCAGAGGATGTCCACAGGGAGGAGTTCTTTCGCCCTTGATGTGGAGTCTGGTTGTTGATGAATTACTAATGAAACTGTCGGAAGCAGGAATAGAATGCCAAGGCTACGCGTACGACATAGTCTTAATAGCAAAAGGCAAGTTCGAGGAAACCCTAGTGACATTGTACAAAGAGGGTTGAGGATTATATGTCAATGGTGCAGGGCAACAGGATTGAACATCAATCCAATGAAGACCACTATTGTACCATTTACCAGGAAAAGGAAACTTCCAAGATTGAGGGCAATTCAAATTTTGGGAGAAGTCATTGAACCAAAAGCAGAAGTGAAGTATCTGGGGATAGTACTGGACAACAAGTTAACGTGGAAGGCACATGTCGACCACATCACTGAGAAAGCCAAGCGAGCTACCATGATTTGCGGAAGGGTAGCGGGTAAAGCCTGGGGATGTAAACCCAGCATTTTACACTGGATGTACTCGATGATGGTCCGCCCAATAGTAACTTATGGAGCTATAGCGTGGGCCAAAAGAACAGATCTGAAGTCGACTCAAATGCAGCTAAGTAAGATTCAAAGATTAGCGTGCATTGGGATAACGGGTGCAATGAAGACGTGCCCAACGGCATCACTTGAAGCACTATTGGAACTAAGTCACTACATATAGTGGTGCAGAGGAAAGCTTTGGCAACGGCAATCAGGATAAAGGGAGATAAACCTATAACCAGGCTTTATGAAGGGCAATGGAACCGAATAAGCCATGTTAATGATTACTCCCTCCTAGATTGCCCCATGGACAAGGCTGAGAAGACATATGATTTCAGGAAATACTTTATTACAGAACTTAGCAATAAGAGAGAATGGAGCGGTTTAAGTACAGCATATTCTCTAAGAGAAGATACAATCAAATGGTACACAGATGGGTCAAAAACCGAAAGTGGAACAGGGGCGGAAGTCTTCGGGCCTAGAACCAAATACTTCGAGCCAATGGGAATACACACGAGCATTTTCCAAGCAGAGATTTATGCCATCGGTAGATGTGCACAAATCAACTTGAATAGGAAGTACAAAAGAAGGATTATAAACATATTATCAGACAGTCAAGCTGCTATTCGAGCACTAAGCTACTATGGGAGTGTCTACAGAAGCTTAATGAGCTAGGTAAACACAACAAGGTTAGCCTTTGTTGGGTCCCGGGACACGTTGGGATTCAGGGTAATGAGCAAGCTGATGAACTTGCCAGAAGGGGAGCTTCCACAAAATTAATAGGGCCGGAACCATTTTGTGGAATAGGAAAAGGAGTATGGGAAGGAGTACTCAGGGAACATGAAAATTGTGTTAGACGGGAATTTTTCTCAAGCCACTTGGGCTTAAGGCAATCCAAAATATTGTTGGTTGGCTACAACAAGAAGGGATTTCGGTCGTGCATTGGATTGTCAAAGAACGGTCTGAGATTAACTGGTCACTGCAGGCTCAGGGAACATATGAGCAGGTTGGGAATTGTAGCAAACCCTATGTGCAGATTCTGTGATGAGGAAGCCGAATCACCAGAGCACATACTTGGGAACTGTGGAGCGCTAATGCACATAAGTCAACAGCATCTGGGTTCTTTCCAGATACTAGGTAGCGACATAAAATTACTAGAACCAACCAACATCCTCGAATTCCTGAGGGCTTCAGGGTTGGATAAGAGTTTATAGGGACGTCCTATTAGCAGAGCGCAGTACAATAGATCACGTTGGTCGCAGTACTTCGAACACCTCTTTATACAATACAATACAACATAACTGAACCAGTTTCTTACGAATTGTGGTGTTAAAACAAGTATTACTAAGCAAAAATTCCATAAATTATGAAAACATACTATACAATTCCTTGCTTTATCCAGTCTAGTTGGATTACATTCAACCAAATGAGATCAGCAGAAAAGGTCTATGGTAAGGGAAACTCCGAACCAACTGTACTGTTAACAACCACAGAACAAAAATATAATAACAAAAATATATTCATTGTAACCACAGAAAAGAATTTTTGTGTAAAGATAGTAGTAAATCAGATCAACATATGCATATCAGCAGCTGATAATAAATATAACGAATTAAAAATAAGGAATAAAAATTCATTAATTATGGCATTCAATTATCCCGCACTTTACTTTACTAAAAGCCACGAAATTGTGCGACACATTCTAATAATGAGGAATTCTGCGGAAAGGATTAGAATTAGCATAATATTTCTTAATAGTCGAAACGAAGCGACTTAAAATGTTTTTTAAATCTACAAGGTTTCTTAAAACTTCGACTTGATAACAGAAACTCCAGTTCAGCATCAATAAAAAACCATCATGACGATAGTTTTTTTGAGATTGCATGATTACTTTGACGTAAAATGATTACCGGTACATGTTAGTCACAATCGTTGGTTAGATGCGCCATTGATCTAAATAAAAAACGACCGCATTTGGCGAAGAAAAAATAGCTCTTCCACCATGACAATGCACCGACACACCCTTGTGTAGCCGCCATGGTAAAAATCCATAAATTGGTCTACGAACTACTCAACCATCCAGCATATTCTACAGATTTAAGTCCCTGCGGCAATCAAACTTGAAGAGACGGCACGGTTATAAGAGATATATTGCATTAAAAAATATATTGCATTCAAAATCTTTTTTATTTTCTTTATAAAAGTCGTTATATTGATCGTGTAAGCATGTGTGTGCACATGGCAATTGCAACACATCGTAATCAATCAAAACACCATTTTGAATTTTTTGTTAGTTAGAGCATTTTGCACTTCAGGTAACGATATCACTTATTTTGGTTACTACATTTTTACGGTATTCCTCCTTCTTTAAACAATTAAACCAAAATTGCTTCCCTTCTTTTTGAAAATTAGTAAGTTTAACAGAAAGAGGATTGTTTAACATCTATAATATTAATAGGCTAGACGATTTCTTGTGATCGATGTTTTGTTCTACCGTTTTATCCCGATTTTGACGTATATTATTTCTTTTTAGCTTTTTGCAGATTTACAAATTTTAAAATTTTTTCCTTTAATTTGAGTAAATTGTATTTAAAGGTGCTACTAATACATACATAAAATTATACCATGCTATGTGTGTTTGTAATTAAAATAAGTTTGTTTTTTGTGTTGATTTGTGAATTGGCTATAATTGATTAGCATACCTTTAGGGTCTTTATTTAATGAAAAAATAAAATTTCCTAGAATTTGCACTCGAATTTCGAGGGCTGGAATCTGCCAGTATAATGAATTTCATTAGGGGTTTTCTACTCTAGTATATGTTAATAGTTCATCAATATTCTATAAAATGTGATAGCAAAAAAAAAAAACAAAAAAAAGGAAGAAAATGAGTGTGTCTCCAGCTGCAAAGGTACATATGTATTTAGATTTCAAAAAATGTTTTGTGTTATCGGCCAACAGTATGTTTTATTTGGAGTATGGTCAAAACTAGCAACTGGGCCAAAATATAAACAAAGTGTATATATCATTTGCCAGTGGAGTGTTTTGTAATGTGTTGTGAATGTATTTTATTCTTTTAGATTGATTGCAATAGAGACGTAGTAATGAAGGTGATAGGCATTTTTAAGGAAAAATTATGCCTGTACAATACCAAGAGTCCACTTTATCATAATAAGCACACCCGGGCAGAGGCAGTGGAAGATATTACCAAAGAAATAAGTGCAACTGTGCCAAATGTAACAGCAAGTGAAGTAAAGGTAATTCTTTAAACTAGATTTTGTTACAAAATCACTAAATGCATATGTTTTCAGATGAAACTTAGTTATCTTCGGGCACAATACGGAAGAGAACTTTTGCGAGTGGCTGAGAGCAAAAAGAAAAGTGGTTCTAGAACCGAAGACGTTTATGTTCCTACAGCCCACTGGTACGAGCACCTTCATTTCCTAAAAGACTTAATGCAAGCTCGAAAAGGGAAGTCGAGCCTTTCATCTGTAAGAAACTATAACTACCAATTATATATTTAATATATTTATGTATGTCTGATAAATTTTTTTTCCAGATTTTAGATATTTCTCTATCGGGACTTGGTGAAGAGCCTTTAACATCACGTTTCCAGGTAATTTTTTTTAATGAAATATATTCGATTTGGTAAAATTACTTTGTGTACTACTTTACTATGTTTATCCTTTTCATATGATTATATCATAGTATTTTATTTTAAGTTTCTTTTAAATCAATAAATATTCAGTGAAATTATTTTTAATTTACGTTAAATTTATTTTCATTAGGTGTGTGCTATTTATTTAGAGGACGATTGTGAAGCTACTTCTGCGAAGAAGAAAAGAAAGATCAACGATTTGTCTAGTTTCTCAGTATAAGTTTTATTTGTAAGGTTTTACATACAAATAGGAAAAAATTCAAAATAGTGCATTTGTGAAAAATTGAAAAACCATTGTCTTGAGTTACAAAACATTTATTTTGATAGATATCCCACTCCCATCCCACAAAGCGACAAAAAAGTTCTTAAAGGAAAAATCCTAAGCTTTCTTATGAAAAAAATGCCCTTTTTGAAAAAAGGCAAAAAATGCTTTGATTTAGCAAAAAAAAAGTCTACAAAAAAATTTTTTTTTTTAAGTATATTTTTCCGAAATATTGAAGAAATAGCTATCTAGACTATTTGGGAGAAAATTTTCTAAAAACAATAGGTGATAAGTTACATGGATGAGAAAACACACCTGTTTGGCCAAAATGTCAAATTTTGATCCCCTCTAACTCAGAGAGATCTTGACCGATCTTATTGAAAAATTGTGTCTAAACTACTATCCAATAGGACTACACTTGGTGCAAATATCATCCCGATCGGAAGACATCGGTTTCAAAAGCTGGTGCACTTGACATTATTAAACAAACCAAAATGTAAGTTTTTTGAAAGTTAATCAATTTAAGTATTTTACCAATAGCACCAAGACACATGGGAAAATTCTATTTGCTATAAAAGTCATCAGCCACTTTTTTTCATTCACTAGCTGTTGTACAACCCTAAATTGAAACAAAAATCGTAATATATAACATTGCAAACGTAAGGGAGACCTGCTCTCGAAAATAAAATTACTTTAAAAATTTTAAACGAAGCGCCTTGTAAATAGCCTTTACTGTTTCCGGAACCAATTTACATATCGCCGGTGAAGTATAATATGGATATTATTAATTAAATACAATAACACTACTACGAAAATAAAATGAAACGGCAGTTACTTGTTTAATGTCAATTAGTAACTGTCTTTATTTTTGTATTTTTTCTCTTCTTATATTAAATTAACATTTAATTATTATGTGTATAAAAGTACCTATGTAGACAAAATATACATGACCTACATATGGGGTTGGCGTGATTTATGTATTGCACAATACATTTGCTGTATCGGCAATTAGTTAAACGCAAGCATTTCCATAAACAAATACGGGCATTGGCTTTATCAACAATAGCCGTATCAGCAAATGTTTGTACTTAAACATATTTTGGTCGATGACTTGAGTCGTAAACTAAAATATATTTGTTTAGTGACTAACTGAAGTCATCGTCCACTATGAACATAATCACGCTACATTAGACACTCGGAACCCATACGAGAGGTCAGTATACGAATTTCCCGTTGCCAAAAAGCGTAGGGTAGTCAATAGACTGAAATCTAACAAGACAAATTAAGTTAACAATCTTTAATTTTTAAAACTCAATTACCATGCAGTAGGTGAAATGGACTCCCTCATTACAGTGTTTTGTTTCCTTATATTGAAATTGTCGTATGCTGCTGGTCCTAGTTGCATTTTAAAGCGCTGCGCTCATTTATTGTATATTCCTTTGACTTATATGTTTAACATATCCCTTAAATTGGGTTACTTTCCTCCCATTTGGAAAGAATCATTTATTATTCCCTTCTTTAAGTCTGGATCTAAAGCTGTTATTTCGAATTATAGAGGTATTGCTGAATTAAGTGCTATTCCAAAACTATTTGAAAAACTTATATATGACACGTTGTCACATCATGTGTCCTCTATCATATCACCAACGCAACATGGATTCTGCAAATCACGCTCTACAATAACAAATCTTTTGGAGCTTACAACTTTGGTAAATGATGGTTTTATTAATATGAAACAAACAGATGTTATTTATAATGATTTTAGCAAGGCATTCGATAAAGTAAATCATGATCTATTGTTATTTAAGCTTGACCGTATGGGCTTTGGTATATTGCTGATAAAATGGATTGGATCATATTTAAAAGACAGAACACAATGAATTAAGTTTCGTAACTCGTATTCCAACAACATAAAAGTATTATCTGGTGTACCCCAAGGTAGTCACTTGGGACCTCTTTTATTTACGCTATTTATAAATGATCTTCCTTCTGTAATTAAACACTCAACTACATTAATGTATGCAGATGATGCAAAGTTAATTTTTGCCCTCAACAATCTTGATCAACAATCACTTTTACAGAATGATATTGATCGTTTAACTACTTGTGTAATATTAATCTAAAGGAACTAAATGTCAAAAAATGCAAATATATATTTTTACAAGATCAATTCCAATTAATGGACGGTATATCGTGAATAATGCTGTGCTTGATTTAGTGGATTCATTCAATGACCTTGGCGTACTTCTGGATAAAAAATTAGACTTTAGAAGTCATATTTCGCTAACACTAAATAAAGCTACTGGTGTACTTGGATTCATTAAACGGTGGGCTAAAGAGTTTTCGGATCCGTATACGACAAAACAATTGTTTACTACCTTGGTTAGACCAATACTGGAATACGGGTCCGTAGTCTGGGATCCGCAATATCATATACATTCGAACAAAATTGAATCAGTTCAAAAACAATTTTTGTTATTTTGTCTTCGTGGTTTGGGCTGGGATCCTAATATGAGGTTGCATTCTTATGAAAATCGTCTGGCTCTAATTAAGCTTCCTACATTGAAAAGTCGCAGACATATGCTAAATGTTACTTAAAACTATTAAATGGTAGTCTTAAATCTGAATTTCTTATCAACAAAATAAATATAAATATTCCTTTTCGATCATCAAGAAATTATTACTTTCTAACTATCAAATATTATTGTACAAACTATGCTAATTTTAATCCACTTCGTAGAATTTGTGATGAGTTTAATATGCTGTATCAGTTTATTGATTTTAATAAAAGTTTGGATATTGTGAGAAGAGATATTATATTACACTTAAATGCATTAAATTAACTGAATTAAATAAATGTTATGTATCAATTTTGTTAAATGTTTAATTATATATATATAAATTATAATATAAATGTATACTTTAAGTAGTCTGTAAGGATGATTCCATAGACTAAATAAATAAATAATAAATAATAACAGGGCCAACAACACTTAACAAATTTTCAGAGGCTTCTTTAGATAGCCTACAAAAATTGATGAAGCCCTTTGGGTCCTCTAATTGAAGCTCTTTTATAGCAATATGTGTCAAGTCCTTTCCTGAATATCTCCGGCATAGCCATTCACGGCACCATAACCGTTTTGAATTTTATAAACTATCATACTTCCCTTTTTTGTTATACTTCGTTATGACGGCTATTGTAATAGTAGCTCCAACTGTTCAACGCAGAATTTATCATTGAACTCCTTTTCTACCTATATTAAACTACATAATAAACTATATTATATTTATTATGTCATTAAATTTGTATCTTTAATTTATATAAATATTTAAAATGAATTACTTATATCAAATGTATTATACGTTTATTATACCTTTATGAATTATGTACCAAAATCAAATTTATTATACATTTTATACATTCGATTATGATAACTCTAACCCTGAATTGTAATAGAGCATCTAATCATCATATTGTCTAATTTTCGAACTACATGAAGGTTATCGCCCTTTCTGTTTGATGCATCGCCATATTGTATCGAAACCGAACGTCCTTCACCAATATCGTGAAAGAGGCTCGGCCATTCGAGCATCAGCTCGAAGAAGAAGGGCGGTTTCCATCAGTAGCAGCCACATTGGATATTTTCATTGTACATAATAAAAGATGTAAGTTACATGAGTTTAAAGAATATCGTCTCTTTTTCTTTACTTGTTTAATAATCATAAATCCTGCCGACTCTCAGGCACCTCCAATAGTTACCCTATATCCCTATATTTCCATTAGGAAAATTATAAGTTGTATATCCCACAACTCACAAAATAAGCTATACAGCTTAATAAATTATTCACCAACGGCTTTAAGTTTTTTCTTATTTTCCATTTTATACATGTGCTTATAGTTATTTATAACAACGCGCCTAAATTGAAAAAAAAAAAATATTTTTTTTGTTTGCTATTGTAAACAGCTGTTTTCATACGACTTGAGTTGATGGTATAAATGGCCTAAGCATGCAGAAATAATGTCGGTACGACTTTATGACAGTCCGATGAATTTCATCGGATTTTTATTTCGAAAAATCATACGACTGAGTGGTGTCGTGTAAATGGGCCTTAAGGCGCTATAAATATGAAGTATTTCTTTGTTGTTATATATTTGTTGTTGTAATTTTTATAATTGAGAAAGGACGCACATTTTCAAAAATCATAAAATGTTTGATAAATTAGAAATGCAAAAAAAAAATAAAATACTTGGCGCTCACAGTAGTATACAAAACGATTATTATCTGCGATGTTCTAGCATTAGGGTGTAGTATCAATTGTTACATTGCTTAAAGAGAAGATAGCTTTCTTTATAGATTTATCTAAACAACGCATTTAGAAATTTTGTTTAAGGACAATGAAAATGATTTAAAGTTGCGAAATGTATCTTCGAGAAATATCAATTAATTTCTTAAGACACAGTATTACAAGAAATGGTCATCAGTTGATGCATTTTTAAATTTTATAAAAATGTCAGATTTGAGACGAATTATAGTACTTTTGAAATTTTATGTAAGTTTTTTTTTTTTTTTTTTTTCAAATGTAGCATATAAAGTTATGGAAAAGAGTGATGTAATAAGATCTGGTTAAATCACTGAAATTTTTTCTTAAAAAATGATTCAATTCTCATATAATTTTGTTTCATACCATTTGTGCTTACCTCTTTTAAAAAAGACAGTAATCTTCACATTATTTGGAAGTAAATAATCTTATTATTTAAAATTACTCATCTAAGATGATTGATAAAACCCTAGTCTGATCTGCTTTTTGTAATTTTTAAAACGTAAAATTCTTAACGTGAATAATAGCCATTTAATTTTTATAATGAAGATTTGTTGTTTCATATAACATATTTTTTTTAGTTCTCTTACATTTTATGAAATTTCAAACTGTTCACCCTATATGCCAAATAAAATTTTGGACAGTCTTCTTCATTGAATTGCAAATATTACTACGTTGCTAGAAGCACGAAATCGCTTTCTTATATATCTTGTGATAATTGTCCAAAATCGCACAATTGGGCTAAGTTATGAACTATTTGGAGAATTTAGTTCATAAGGTGTAAAGTTGATGTTATTGGATTTATATAAATTAAGATTTATAAAATTAAATTCTTAAAAAAATATTTTTTTTTGCTAACTGGAACGTTAACAATAAAACTTTATTTATTTACTTCCCAAAACTGACTGCAAGATTTTTCAAATGAATACAACTTTAAATAAAAATTAAACAAAACATAATTGTTGATTCGGCGTTTCCCACGTTGAAGGATGGTACGATGTTTTTGTTGGCTACGTATGCGGAATCGGGTTACTGCCTGTGAATCCGGTGTAAGGTGTAAAGTTGATGTTATTGGATTTATATAAATTAAGATTTATAAAATTAAATTCTTAAAAAAATATTTTTTTTTGCTAACTGGAACGTTAACAATAAAACTTTATTTATTTACTTCCCAAAACTGACTGCAAGATTTTTGAAATGAATACAACTTTAAATAAAAATTAAACAAAACATAATTGTTGATTCGGCGTTTCCCACATTGAACGATGGTACGATGTTTTTGTTGGCTACGTATGCGGAATCGGGTTACTGCCTGTGAATCCGCTTAGCATTGCGTTTTGACGTTGGCACGTTTAGCTTATGTTGTTGGTATGCGCGTGTACTATTATTGCTGATACTGTTATTATTCATGTCTGGGTTATTGTTGATGTTTGTTGTTGTTATAATTACATTACGCTGCGCGTGTACTGTTGTTGTTGTTGTTGATGTGGTCTGTTATTTTCTTCATTATCCGGACGATAATAACCAATAGTGTTAGAGCTATTAACAGTAGAGCGTTGATGGATAGGTTGATTTTATTCTGGACTTGTAATTTTTCAATTACTTGAGAATTGTTGACATTAACAGCTACCATCCTTTCGAGCTTCATTACTTGTTCTTGAAAATTTTCTCTACTTGGCTGCAATAATATGGGTAATGGTTTTGTAAGAGATATCTGTGTTGTTTGATTGCTAATTCGTACCGTAGAATTGAGGTGATGAATTACGAATGTGCCGTCTATGTTGATTGTTGCGTTGTCTATTTCGATTTGTCCTTTGAATTCGTTCAACAGTACCATGTTTTCATCTATCTTCTCTACTAGTGCCACGTGCTCATCGTTAGTTGTTGTGCATCGGGAAGGTTAACTCTTCAGGAGGTTTGGGATGCACTCTGAATCACTGATGTCTATAATGTTTTCTTCTTAATTTATTATAGTCCTTGCAGTCATTCTTAATTCCAAATAACCAATAACTTTTTAAAATTTGTCTTAATTATTACATTGTTTCTTTCTACAGGTCAAATTGAAAAATTTTCACAAGTCTCGCTAGCAGTTGGTGGAATATTTACTATGTAAATGATTTCTCTATTATTTGATGGGACTTTAATTTCCGAAAGGTTCAGTAACTCATCCATATTACCGAATGGAATATTGTCCCTATAAAAAATATCCTTTAAAACATTAACTTCAGTTTTAGAAAAAATAAATGGATTTACAATATCTGCTTTAGCCTATTGAATGGCATATTCCATGTTAGATAATTCTTCTTTTATGATTTCTAATTTATACTTAAAGTCGAACAATTTTTCTTCTTTAATTTAATTTTCTAACAATTTGGAAACATTGGTTATAATTGAGAGTCTATTAATTTTTTCTAACGTTAATTGATTAATTACAATTTGGCTATTATTGTTTTCTAGGATATTGTTAATTTTATCTTAGATTATTTCGAAATCATGGTGATCTTGACTACCGGCTAACCATTTCCAAGCGCTACCGATAAAATCCAGAGACCTCTTTGTTCTCGTCTTAGATTTTAGTCTGGATAGACAGGATTTCATCTGAGATAAGTCATAGAATAGATAAGGTAACAGTGAGTTGTTGGTATTGTTGTTTAAGTTGATTTTATTTTCCAGTTCTTCAATCAATTTTTCGTACTCCCCCAAGTCGATAGTGTGGACAAGCTTGAATATGCCAATCTGAATTTTAGCTGAGCCTGTACTGATCACAAAGAGTCTAGAGTTGGAGTAATCCATTATCTGGAGCTCACTCTCAGAAAATGTAATCGTCAAAAGTTATCTGTAATAAAATGTAGCAAAGTTAGTTTCTTGTGTACGATTCTCCCGCCTTCAGTCACAATAGTGGAATGTCTGTCCTCTTCTACTATTTCCCGTTTGAATTTTTCGGTTAGTTTCGTCCCAAGTCTTTTATTTATTCTGACAAAAATCTCCTCTCCAGGTATGTATTGTTTAATTCCCTTTTGGTTCCTATTGTGATATTCTAAGTCCTTTTCTTGTTTCTTTTTCAGTTTTTCGATGTTGCTGTCCCTTGTTCGTTCATAGCTACCCGGAGAAAAATCTACAGTTCGCCCAAAGAATATGTCCACAGGTTTCTTACCTATTGTCGAATGAATGGAATGTTTATATTCGTTGGCCGATTTCTCCAAAAGCTCTTCGAAATTTCTACAGACCCCTTCGTCCTTATCCGTTATCCATGACAACGGTTTTAGGGACTCCGTAGAAAAAAAAAATTTCCCTTAATGGCCTTCTAATGTCTTCTATCGATTTTCCCTATAAAATTTTCGTCTGCGCGTACTTTGAAAATTCATCGAGTGCCGCCAGAACTATTTTCTTGTCAGTTGAGAAAATGTCAATGTGAAGGAGTTGACCAGGATAATTTGGTATTGGCGTAACATTTAATTTTGGTTGGTTGGGATGTTGTTCGTCCTTATCCTTCTTGCACGTGGAGCAAAGCTTCAATATTCTTTTAATTTTGGAGAACATGCTAGGGAAATAAGCTCTTTCTAATCTCTGGGACTTATTTTCCACACCGTTTCTGTACGCGCGATTATGGGTTTCTATAATCAATGTTTCCTGACCGGATTCTGACAAAATGTCCTCAACAAAATTTTGAGTAAATCGAACCTTGTAATTTTTTAGATGATGTCGGTAAATTTCCTGCATTCTTCCCATAATGAATTCTGGGGTTTTTATGGAGTTTATTGCAGACGGATTTAGATATCTCTTTAGCATTGATAGTAATTTCTCCGTATCATAGTCCTGTTCTGATATCATGTGCCTGTGATATCCTGGAAAAATTATCTGAAATGCGTATGCTGGAGTGTTGTCAATTTGGAGGAATAACTGATTCTTAAATGCATTAATAGGGACTTCTACACTGGGTATAAGTTCTTCTGCTGCACTGTCATCACTATGTACCGTTCCAGTCAGAGAATTAATGTTCGTTCTAGGAGGTCTAGAGAGTGCGTCGGCCACCACATTACTCCTACCTGGTTTACATTGGATTTCATAATTATACTCTTCCAATATTGCTATCCACCTTTTCGTCTTGGAAATTCTGTTTTTATTGCTTAGTGCATAAGTTAATGGCTGATGGTCAGAATAAATTGTGACTTTTCCCGATCCATATAAGTAATTTCTCAAATTTGTTAGAGCCCAAATTATGGCCACATTTCTTTTTCGTTTGTCGCGTAACTTTCCTCGGTTTGTGTTAATGTTCTTAAAATAAAAGATATCGGTCTGCCGACTTGGCTCAACAACGCTCCTATTGCCACATTAGATGCATCCGTGGTCAGCTGGAATTCCTTTTCAAAGTTTGGGTATGAAAGTATGACCTCTTATGAAACTAGGGCATTTTTTAATGCAATCGATAGCGGATCTTGATTTGTTATCGAGTTTGATCTCTCTTTTGTTTGACTCTGATTTGGATATCATGCCTCCGTCTTCTCTGAGAAGTTTGGACAATGGTTTAGCAATGTCGACATATCCTTTAATAAATCTTCTGTAGTATCCAGAAAGGCCTACAAAGGATCGAAGCTCCTTAAAATTGCTAGGATGTGGAAATTTTACGATCACTACCAATTTATTGGTATTGGCTTTTATTCCACAGCATGAAACTATAAAACCAAGAAATTCGACCTCTTCTTTAAAGAACTCACACTTATCCAACTGTACCTTCATATTAGCCGCGTTAAGTGTTCCGAAGATTTCATTTAGGTGGTTCAAGTGCGATTTTTCATCTTTGCTGAAAATAATAATATCATCTGTGTACACGTAGCATATCCCTCCTATATGTTCCCTTAGAATGTCGTCAAGGGCACGCTGGAATATGGATGGAGCATTTCTCAATCCAAATGGTAAACGTAGAAATTCATATTTCCCATTGTTAACAGAAAATGCTCTTTTCTCTACATCTTCTTCCCTAATAGGTATTTGGTGAAATCCGCTCTTCAGATCGATCACCGTGAAATACTTTCCTCCGAGATGAGAAAGCACGTCGTTTATGTCAGGTATGGGGTATTTATCGAGTATAGTTATTGAATTAAGTTTTCTGAAGTCTACTACAATTCTATATTTTTCTCTTCCAGACGCATCTTGTTTTTTGGGGACTACTCAAACGGGAGAATTGTATGGGATGGTCGGATTATTTTATCCTTCAGTACTCTATTAATTTCTTCTTCCACAACCCCCTTAACGCCATCAAATATGGGTAATTTTTTGAATATGTCGGTGTATTAGTTGTCGTTCTTATTTCTCCCATAACCCTAGTTGTGTACGTGAGACTTTCATCTGGATCCTCAAATAAATTTCTCTGACGGTCCACTATATCAGTAAGAGCGTTTTTTTGATACTCGGACAGATCGTCAGTCCTCAATTCAATATTGTTAACGTCTTGTGCGTCATGTTGGAATAATTTAATTCGCCTGGTTCCCTGCACAACCATGTAGTTTTCAGAAGTATAAATTACTGCTGATAATTGCTTTAAACAATCGTGGCCTAAAATCGCGTCGAAAGTTTTTAGTCCTGGTAAAAAGTAAAATTTTATTGGAATATAATTTATCCCAAACATGTAACACATTACATGGTGAGTTATTTGAACATTTCTTGCAACTGAGTTTGCACTAAATTTCTCCTGATTTAATTTAGGATTAACTGCTAATTGTGATCTTATGTAGTTTTTATTGCTACCTGTGTCAATTAAAATTTTAAGTGTCTGTCCGTTCCCCGTCCTAGCCTGAAAGTATGGTAACGAGGAACTGTTTAACCAAAAAAATTAAGATCTACTAGACTGTCATTCTGCGGATTTTCCGAAGGGTCGTATTCGGGCATTTCATAGGCGGTATCTCCATATGATTGTCCGTTATCTTCGATTTCCTTATAATATTCTTCTATATCCGGTACTCCCCCAATAGCACCTTCCTTGTCATAGCAATTAATGTTTTCTATGGTCGGCTGTTGATTTCCACTTTCAGTGTCTGATGTTACATGTAAGTTCCTTTGCATTTTATTCTGTGGGGCTTGAATAGATGCCGTTGTAGGTCTCTTGAAGGCTGTGTTTTGTGGTCTATTCATATAATTTACCTGGCGTGTCTGTGTTGATCAGTCCACATCCATTGGTTCATGTCCCGATGATGGTTGTTGCGTTGGAGGATATTGGTTTAAAAATCCTTGCTGATTTCCTTGATTATATTGGGGCCTTGGTGTCCAGTTTTGGTTACCTACTGATCGCCAGTTAGCGTTACGATTAAAGTTTGTAGTTGTCGTATTCCGAGGTGGTAGTTGGTCTAGGAAGTTGTCTGCCACCAATGTATGCTAGTTCGGGATAAAATCTGGGCCTATTTCCCATGAATGAATTAGTACCAATGCGGTCCTTTTGAACATTATTTCTGTTGAAATGTCCGTGAGCGTAATTCATCCTGAATGTCATATTATCGAGTTTTAAACAAATGTGCAATGCTTAGGGTAATGAAGTCGGTTCGCGAACGCTAAGAAGTCTCGGTAGGTCTCCATTAATTCCTCTGACAAAAGTATCGAGAGCCTTACCTCTATATGTATGGGTCATCACTCTAAGACTTCCTTCATCTAAAGACAAGCAAGATACTTTATCTAATATTAAGGAGAGATACTGGTAAACCCTCTGATAAAATTCTGTTATTGACCTATTCACATGGCAAAGGGCAGTCATTTGGTACTCTAATGTACCAATGTCCCTTTTGTCTGAATAATGCATCATAAGGCATTTTTTTATTCTTGGCCAGTCTAGTGGTGTCCTATAAGATTCCAGAGCAGTGTCTGCTTCGCCTATAACTTTAGTGCGTATTGTATGAAGTATCGCTTAGTATCTTCCTGTTCCCTTTTGTGATTCGTATAATTCTAGCACTCTGTCTACTGACTTTCTCCAAGAATTGAATTCACCAATACTACCAGAAAATTCTCTCAGAGATTTCACTATATCGGGTACACTGTCCAACTCTTCTAGCTTTGTCGTCAACTGTCCTATTGGTTGGTCCGAATCTTCCTCTAAGCTACAGTCTTGGGGTGTTAGTATGGTTTCCCTAAGAATGTCTCTTAACTCCCGTTTCTTTAATTCGGTAAGTCCTACGTTCGATGTCGCATTCGACCCGGATGGTGTATTTTGGGACATTGTAAGTGATCTACTAAGTCTTTCAGTTAGGTCTTCTATGGATTCGTTGGGCATACTGGAAATGGTTAAGTTTAAAAGGGATGCACTTTAGTTGTAAATTAACGCTCGTATTCATAATCGAATTCTAGCAGTTGGCAAACTTTTTTTCATACAAATTTTGAAATTTTCGTATGAAAAAAATTTTGAAATTTTGAAATTTTTGTATGAAAAAAAGTTAGCCAACTGTGATTCATACAAATTTTGAAATTTTCGTATGAAAAAAAGTTAGCCAACTACTAGAATTTGATCACGAATACGGGCGTAAATTGTTAAGTCTAGATTTTAGAGTTAAATTAGATTTTGAAAGTTGAAATTTTGGTAATATTTATGTTGGAAAAAATTTTTTAAATTATTTTTTTTGGATAAATATTAAATTATTAAATTATTATTATTCATTTTTTTTTTTTGAATTCCACAAAAATTTGTTAAATTAATTTTTTAGTTAGATTTTAAATATTGTTAAATTAAATTAAAGTTAAAATTTTGGAATTAAAAATTTGTAAAACTAAATTTTTAGTTAAATTTTAGATTAAAGTTTAAAATTTGGAAATAAAAATTGTTAAATTAAATTTTTAGTTTTTGCTAAAAAAATTTTTTTATTAAAAAAGCTTAAATTAAATATAAAGTTTAAATTTTGGAAGTAAAAATTTGTTAAATGAAATTTTTTAGTTAAATTTTAAATTTTAAAAATTTTAGTTACGTTTAAATTTTGGAAATGATTTTTCTCTACAATTTCAAATGTGAAATTAAGTTTTTTAATTACAGATTAAATTATTTTTTTCAATTTCAAAAGAAAGAAAACGATCTTCACACTTTTTAAACGAGAATTCATCGAAGAACCCAATTTTTCCGTGAAATCCTGTGAATCTTATACCATTCAGTTTTTAGGGCTTCTTTTAGGTCTTTTACGTTTGCTATGTTATAAAGTCTGATTTTTGTTTCAAACAGATGCCATAAATTTTCAATCACATTAATGTATGGTAATTGGGGTGGCGTTTGGAGCACATGTAGACAGTTCCAAATCAACCATGTTTGGATTACACCCGACTTGTGTTTTGGGTCGTTGTCTTGACAGAAGCTGAAATTCTCTCTTATGCACCATCAAACCATCACATTACCACCGCCAAGCTTTACAGTTCCACGTAAATTTTGAGGTTGGAGCTCCGTATTTGGTTTCCTCCACACGCAAACCTCTCCGTCAGATCCAAATAGCTTATATTTACTCTCATCAGAGAAAATAACGGTACCCCAGAACGAGTCTGGCTTTCCATGGTATTCCGTTGCGAACTGTATTCTAACCTTATTATTCTTTGTGCTTATAAAAGGCTTATTTCGAGCCGTGTGACCGTGAAAATCATTGTTCCTAAGAATTCTGCGGATGGTTTCAGGGTTGCTCTTTTTTTCAATGTACTTTTTCGCTTCCGCACCTAAATAGGGTGCTCTTATTTTTTTGGATCCTGCTTAAGTTTTGTTACAATCCAACTTTCATCAGCTTCATTCAATATCCTAATAGGATCATTTCTGCCATTACCTGCAATGCGTTTCTAACGTGCGAAGCGCTGTATAATATACTGGACTATTGAAGGGCTCAAATCAACAATTTCAGAGTTTTCCTTTTGGGGTTTGCCATCTTTAAAGTGTTTAATCACGATTACACGCCTTTCAATTGAAGTGCGTCGACCCAGCCTGATAGCCACCAAAATAATAACTGATATACTTTCTAATAGCACATTAAGCAGGTACAAAACATACTATGAGTCAATTGAAGTCATATATTACTCTCAAATAACGGTTACTTCAAAGACACGAAATAAGCTGTGACGTCGATTTTGAAGATGGTTTTGTTGTTGCTATATTTTTTTTCCATTTTTGAATTTTGGTTTTCTCTTGTTACACGAAGAGGAAAACAAAGAATAAAATGCAAAAAAATTTTTTTTGTTAATTGCATTGTTGTTGTTTTTTTTTTAATAAGAAGTAAAAATATTCTCTTACACGAAATAAGCTTTGAGTTACTGTAGATGACGTTTTCTGTTTGATTTAAAAAAAGTGTCTTAAAAATACCTTTAATTACTAGATGTTTATACATCTCCCCTGCGATCGGACTCACATGATTTTTTTATAATTACAATACATATCTTTGGCATTGTGTTTGCCATCCGTAATACGACAACATTGCCTGGAAGCTCTGAGAAGATATCTTTCCAATAGGGACCTATAATACTGCATGCTTTGAAGTTAATAAATTTTTTAATCGTAAATAGTTAAAAAAAAATATTGCAAGAAATCGAGCAACAATTTTATGCGGATTTCGGAATACGCTTCATCCAACACTTTCTAGTATTTCATAGTGCTATCTCTCATCGAAATTGGCGCCCAAACAACAGGTGGGAAAGACTCCCGCACAATACGAAGAGCTGAAAAGTAGCCAATGGACTAGCTAGTGTCAAAGAGTACGGTTTCAGACCCAGTGCTGGTGTATCATCCGGCCCCTGAGAGTTATATACGTTGAGAGCCGAAATAACCTTTTTAACTGCACGAGCTCGGAAGAATATTTTAGGAATAGTAGAAGGTACCCTTTCAAGTTTGGGCTGTGGTTGATCGCTATCCGGCAAAACGAATTTTTTGCAAAAAGTTCAACTAAAAGGTTGGTTATTCATAACAAGAATTGGGATAGCAGAACTGCCATTATTCTTTACTCTTTTAACAAATGACCAAAAGCTTTACGGGCCCGAGGAGCAGAAAGAAGGGATTTGACTTTATTTCATGACTGGTTTCATACGAAACGTTACTGAAAAATCAAGCGTGGGAAATAGTTGAACGGACAAATGGCCGAAAAACAATTGAACCAAAGTGGGCCTTACATACTGAATACAAGATGAATGGTTCAATAGAATGTACAAAGGCTAGACTTTTTGCAAATGGGTTCACCCAGAACTTTGGTGTTGACTATAACGAAACATTTGCTCCCGTCACTGTTTTTCCCTATCCTACGTGGTAGAATAAGCTAGCTATTTTGTTTTTGGGTTAAATAGTGATGAAGGCATACCACTGATCACAAATTAATCGTTTTAAGAATAAAGCAAATACTTGGTACTGTGCTATCGTAAGGAAAATTGACTTAATTTTTATTATTATTAGTTTTCGCATCGACTTTTGTAACATACGCGGACTTAGATCTAATTTCTTTCTCTGTATATGCTCATATTTACTTTCATCGGCCGCATGTTTTCTCCTTAAGTGAGACCCAGGTAAGTGGAGATAATGATCCACAGGATGGTTACATAGGTGGTTATCACCTTCCATCCCTTTAGATTTTTCATCTTAACTGTAATGATGCAGAATTTAATTCACTTTGGGTTAATTTCAAAATCGGGTCACATATTTTGCACTTCGGTGTTATATAAAAGCCCAGACACAAAAAGAGAGCATACTTATAATGACTTCGACGCCCTTTCTGAATCCATATCTTGAATCCTAGAGAGTTGACCGATGAGTGAAATTGTGGTTGCCGGCGATTTTAATATTCATAGTTCTTCTTGGCTTCATCCTTCGAGTCAAAAATTTCCCGGAGGCCTTACGTTGAGCATTTCGCGGTGCATAACCACTTAGCGCAACTAGTAAATGAACCAATGGACATTCCCTGCATTGAAGAGCAATGACAAAATACTCTCCAACTTTTTCTCACGCAAGAGGTTCGGTACTGGTTTGTGGGTTCGATTATACCTGTTGATTGAAAATCTTTCGTGCTAAAATTTTCTTGGAGCGACCACGACCTTTTTGCTCAGTAGAATCATTGTCCGTTTCAATTTTCTTACTGAATAGAAAAGAATACAATACAATATAATACAATACAATAAAATACAATAAAATACAATAAAATACAATACAATACAATATGTGCCAGTTAGAGTGGCAATGGTCTAAGTCAGGAAATGAAAAAAAATGAGATAATCAAATTTTTTGCTTTGCTTTGACTAGTTTTTCGATTTTCGGTAGTTGGTTTTTCGAATTTTTACAAAATGTACCGCTACATGAGCCTTCTTTGTTTTAAGCACATCACAATTCTGTTCAGTGTTCGTATGAGAGTGGTCTAAGTCAGACAATATTCAGTGAAAGTGCAGAGTGGTGACTTAAAAACTAAATTAAAATGTCAACTTTAAATAATTCAGGTACTTTTGCAAATGATATACGTAATTCGAAAATGTTATTAGTTGGTAGGTAAATAATTAATATACATATATACGACTTTCAGACGAAGAACATGAAAATATACAAAGAGGCGCAAGAGCATTGAAAAGATTGCGAATAATGTCATCATCTGACGAAGATTTGGACGAAACAAGTGAGAGAAAGAGAAAAAGAATAAGAAATATTGTGAAACATGCTCAAAACATAAGAAAAACTAAGAGAAACAGTGGAAGAGAATATATTACAAGATCTTTAAAGGTCGTAAGAGAAAAAAAAATTTAAAATAAGAGTTGCAATTGTTCACGTAAATGCGAGGACAAATTATCGTTTGAAGAAAGAACAAATAACTTCAAATCATTCTGGAAACTGGAAGATTTTAGCAAACAAAATATGCAATTGGCAGGAAATGTGGCTAAGCAAAAGCCAATACAGAAAAGACCACGATCTTCCGAAAGACCGGCCAGAAAATATAGCAATGCATTTTTCTTAACCAATACTGATTCGGTTAAAGTGCAAGTATGTAAACAATTTTTTTTTTGATACTTTCAAAATATCAAATGGGCGACTAACTCGAGTTCTTCATTCGGAAACACCTGGAGTAGATCTTCGTGGAAAAATGCCTGGAAGTAGTCGCAAGACATGTGTGGAAAAAATTAGATCTGTGAAGGAACATATTGAGAGTTTTCCTTCAGATGAAAGCCACTATACTAGAGCTCATCACACTGCCGGTCGAAAATATTTAAACCCAAATCTACATGTTACACAAATGCATGCCCTCTACAAAGAAAAATGTGAAGAAAATACTGAAACTTGTGTTAATCTAGCGATGTATAGAAAAATTTTTAACACAGAATTTAATTTGCATTTTCGTGTCGTAAAGACACTTGTCAAAAATGTGACCTCTTAAACGTACAAATACTGCTACAGAAGAAGAAAGAGCAAATTTTCAGGAGACTCGTGACCTTCATTTACAAAAGGCTGAGTTAGCCAGAAATACACTAAAAGATGACCAGAAAACAGCTATGGAAGATCCCAATCATTTCTACGCATTTTCATTTGATTTACAAAAAGCCCTTCCGTATCCTAAACTTTCGGTTTCTGCCGCATACTACAAACGAAAATGTATGTCTATAATTTGGGATTTCACAATTTTTACAATAAAAATGTGACGATGTACGTTTGGGATGAAACAATAGCTTCCCGAGGTTCACAGGAAGTGGCATCTCAAAACAGAAACATCAAAGTTGCTATAACGTGGATGAAAATTGTGCAGTCATCGAACTTGGAAGTAATTGATCATAAATTTTTCTGTGATTGAAATGAAAAGTAAGAAAACAGAATATTTGTATATTCCAGAAAACTATTACACCCTAATAGAAAAATGTTGCAAAAGAAACCCTTTTAATATTAATCAGTCGGACTTTATCACAACTAAAGAATTTGAGAAACTAATTACACGAAGGAAATAAAATACCGAAGGTGAATCCGTCGTTTGGCTTCAAATTCAATGGATGAGATTACTGAAGAAAGAGCCATATAAAATATTTTACAAAACGTCTCTTGATAAGAACGACAAGTTCCACGTCTTGGACATATCGCCAAAAAAAGGAAAACCGACACTTATATCTAATATCCAATTCCCTCTATTCTACAACATTAGGATACTAATATCTCAGGAAAAGTATAAAGATATGTCTGATCTGTTAAAGTATATTCCTCCTATTTACTATGAGTACTACAAATCTCTACCTACTGAAAATGTGGCTGCCGAAACGTAACTCATTTCATAAGTACATCTTCATAAGTACGTAATAATAATGAATTAGCAATTTTTATTTAATATTTCATATGAAAAATCAAAAATTTTGAAATTGAAATTAAATGTTTATTTCCCTTGTTTTGGCTGTATGAACTATTTTCGAATTAAAATAAATAATTTTTCATCTTTATGATTAAACTTGTTTTCATTTCTTTGTTTTTGTCCAATTTGAACAGAATGAAAGTGGTCTAAGTCAATCCACCCTCTAAAAACACTACTTCCTTAAGACGTACCGAATATTTAGATTTTTTTTTATAAAAGTTGGAGACAATGACAGAATATTATAAAAGAAACAATCTATACTTTAGTGGAAAAATGTTGTGCATTAGACTCAAACTCAAACCTTCAGATATCTCGAAACGAATAAAGTATGACTAAAGGTACGGTCACATTAGGCAAATATTTGACAAAAAACGCCAAATATTTGTTTGCCTCAGTCTGACCACAAAATATTATTTGCCGTCAAACAACAAAACAGCTGATTTTAGGCAAACAAAATTATTTGCCTGCAAACAAATATTTGCCTAATGTGACCACTCACGACCAAATATTTTCCTCAATTTTGGACAAATAATTATTTGACCTTACAAAACATTTGTAAGAGCAAACAGTGGCAAACAACAGTTGTTTCAGCAGTGATGTCAACTTTTAAAATTTAATTCAGTCATATCTTAAAAAAAAGCTTTTTGTTTTCAAAAGCATTTGTTGTGCAACTTGTTAATATTCATTAAAAATTGACTTTTAAGGAAACTGTTATCACAAAAAAATCAATTAACCCGTTATGAACCTATTTGGATTTTTTAAAGTTATTTTGGGAAAACGTGGCATTATCTCATAAAATGACCTATATAGTGTTTGATTTTACAACTGAATGTATGCTGGATCCACTAGCTTCATTTCAATGTATATTTTGACCTCTTAACCACTAAAGGATCGGATATATTAGAAATTTTACATTCAACTTTAAGGTTTTTTTTTAAATATGTTGTTATTTCTATTTCTATAGCATAATAAATAATGGTATAATTTCAAATATGGTTATGAATGGGTTAATTTCCCTAAAAAAAAAGATACTTGATTTTCTATTATACTAACTTACAAATGACTATATATGTACATCCTGTCCTGAAAGGGTTAAGAGGTCAAAGTATACATAGAAATAAATAAAGCTAGTTTTTATTCATTTTTTTCATGATATACATATGTATGTCTACTTACGATAAAATTCCATATTAAAGAAAAATATCTATTACAATGATACTATAATAAGTTTAAACACATTTTTAATTTCATTTAGAACAGCCGCTCGTGCGACTGTTCATGTTCACGTTTATTTATTAATTGTTAGTATTTTATTTTCATTAACTCTAGGTTAGTATTTTTAAGTATATGTATGTCTGAGAATTAGCTTAGCTTGCTAATTCTCATAAAGATAAATAGAACTATTTTACATGTGTAGAAATGCAAGCAATGCATTTCTCACGCTTTAAGTTTGGTGTGTGCGGATATTGTTACATATAAATGGTTCAAGGTTACCATTTAAGTTACCGTACTGAAGGTAGGATAACTTCGACTTATCAAACACACTACACCTCCCTTTTACAGAAAAAGAATGATCAATAATTATTTGATCATTCTTTGATATTACTATTAATGTTATTATAATTTTATATTAATATTATATATATATATTTAAATTGAAATTATTATATTATTTAAGATTATGTGTCTATAAGTTTAAATTAAAATTATTAGATTATTTATAATCATTTTATATAAAAGTTTAAATTAAAGTTCCTATTATTTAAAATTTACATAAGGTACTTTCCTTCCCCTTTTAAAAAAAAATTTTTTTTTTTATATTAAAAAAAATTTTTAAATTTCAATTTTAATTTTCCAATTGTATATTTAAATTTAATTTAAATTTATAGGGTAAGTTATTTAAAATTCTCAATTATATTTTAATCTAAATTTTTTCTAAGTTGATTTCATAAATTGTAATATTTTCTAATTCTGTTCTTATGAACTAGAGAAGACCTATCATTTTCGTCCGTTATCCTTACATTTCCTCTGTCATCTACCTCAGTGACTTTGAATGGTCCGTTATATAATTTATCTAATTTATGCCCTGTTTCATTTCGAACTAAAACATAGTCGCCTACAGAAACATCTATCTTATTACAGTTCCTGTTGTACTGTTTCTCCCGTACTAACTTTGAATTTTGGAGGCTTTCCATAGCTCTTCTATGAGCCGTTTGCAATCTATACTTGACCTCCTTTGCATAGGCGTCAATATTGTATAGTGGGTCAATTTTACCATTTTCCAAGAGTTCAAAATCGGTGGGGGTTTTCCCATAGATTAGTTCAAAAGGACAATATTCATGGGCCGTAGACGGTGATGTATTATAACAGTATACAAAAAATTTCATCCACTCGTCCCAGTCAGACTTGTCATTAGATATATACGATCTTAGATACTCGTTAAGAGTTCTGTGTGATCTTTCAATGGTTCCCATTGTTTCATGATGATATGCCGTAGAGGCCACTTTATCTATTTTTAAAAGGTCACAAAGTTCCTGGAGAACTTGGTTAACATACTCAGTACCCATATCGGTGAGTATTCTTCCCATAGGGCCGTATGTAAGTACAAAGTGTTCCATAATAGCTTTAGCTACTACGTTTGCACTTTTATTTGGTATAGGTATTGCAACCAAATATTTTGTAAGGTCACAAATGATGGTCACGGCATATTCATTGCCACTATTTGACTTTGGTAATGGTCCAATCGTATCGATAAGGACAATGTCAAATGCTTTTGCCGGTGTTGGAGTTAAAGTTAAAGGTTCTTTGCCCTTCAATCTAGACTTTTTTTTTTGGCATTTTTCGCATTTCTTGACATAGCGGGTTATGTCTCGCGTCATGCCTTTCCAATGATATTTCAATCTGACTTTCTTTATCATTCGAGTGATTCCGGGATGTCCTCCATATATGGGGTCATCATGATATCTACGCATTATTTTCAATTTCTCAGAATCGGTCTCAACTTTTAACAATTGTGGGATGAGTACTATTTTCAAATCTTGCAAGATCTTATTTCCATTTATTATAAAATTTTCCTTCCCATGGGTTATAAGCATACTGTCGTCTAGTGACAGTTGCAATGTTGTCAGACCTATATTACCAGCTACTTTTTCAAGCTTTGGAAAAAGAAGACCTAAGTCAACGATTCCATTAGTAACTAAGTCACGCAACTTATATTCGGAAAGTTTATTCTTTCCTTTTTGGATAACAAATTTATCCTTTGTAAAATGCAAACGTGGCATTTTACTGTACTCTTGGGCATTAATTGCCTCATATACTCTCACATTTTCTGATTTATCTTGTGTGCCGGTTTTCCTGGTATTCACACTTTTCCTCTCTTTGTCAGATTGTAGCCTAGTCTTTACTTTCATTATATTCGTAACTCCTATATTTCGTATGTCTGTAAATTCAATCCGCGACAGCGCATCGGCCGCGTGATTTTCTCCTCCCCTGATGTACTCTACTAGGAAGTCATATTCTTCCAAATCTAAGCGCATTCGCGTTAATTTTGATGATGGGTTTCTCATCGAGAATAGGTAGGTAAGTGGTCTGTGATCACTTCTTACCAGGAATTTCTTACCGTACACATATGGTCTAAAATATTGTATCGCCCAATGAATGGCAGCTAGTTCCTGCTCGATTGTCGATTTATTGCTTTCACCTTTAGTGAAAGATCTGGATGCGTACGCAATTGGTAACTGAATACCTTCATAATCTTGGCTCAGAACAGCCCCGCAAGCATGTTTGCTAGCGTCCGTTGTTATGCAGAATTCTCGGCTAAAATCTGGATATTTTAGAATCATTGGATTCAATAATTGATTTTTGAGGTATTTAAAGGAATTTTTACATTCCTCTGTCCACTCAAAAGGAATATTTTTCCTAGACAATTTAGTTAGATGCCGAGATGATTCAGCAAAGTTTGGTATAAACCTTCTATAATAATTGCAAAAAGCAACGAAGCGTTTAGCTTCATCACCGTTTTTCGGTGTTGGATAATTTTCAATTATCGAAAATTTGCTATCATCTGGCAAAATACCTTTGTCGGTACATTTGTGTCCTAGAAATGTCACTTCACGACAGAAAAATGAACACTTGTCCGGGTGTAACTTGAGATTATATTTTCTGCACATGCCAAATACCTCTTTTAAATTCTGTAACATATGGTCAGAAGAACAACCAATTACGACTAAATCGTCCATGTATAAGAAAGCTTGGGCTGGAGACAGCCCTGAAAAAGCTAACGACATCATTCTTTGAAATGAATTTGGTGCGATCTTTATACCATATGGTAATCGTTTGAATCTATATGAACCTTTTTCAGTTGAAAAAGATGTAATGTCCCTAGATTCTTCTTCTAATTCAATTTGGTGAAATCCTGATACCAAATCTAAACATGAAAAAAATTTCGCTCTACCTAGTTGATCTAATATATCATCTATGCGCGGAAGTGGAAACTTATCCGCTATAAGTTTCTTATTTATTCCTCTGTAGTCAACGACTAGTCTCCATCGTTTTTGTGTTGTACCCGGTAATGATTTTTTCGGTACCAATAAAATAGGGCTATTATATTCCGACATTGATGGCTCGACTATGTCATCATTTATGAGCTTGTCCACTTGTCTATTTACCTCTTCTTTATGAGAGTGTGGTATTCTATAATTTTTTATGTAGACTGGTTGATTATCATTCAGTCTGAGTTTTTGTTTATAAAAATTATTTGCACTGATTTTCTCAGACTCTAATGCGAAAATGTCTATATATTCAGAGCATAATTTCCTTAATTTTCCATCGACAAATTCAGGAAAATTTTTTGATAATCTTTTCAATTTTTCTCCATTTTTTCGAGAGTCATTGCTCTGATGGATGAATTCGTAGTCGTTAAGACTTTCTGTTATCAATTGAATATTGGGAATGATTAAGTCTTTGTCTGTTGTATTGACAATTTTAACCATAGGCCTTGATCCTAATGTCACTGTATTCGCAACATAAACACCTTCTTGTAGCATTTGATGAGGAACCAACACCTCTTTTTCATTGAACTGATTATTGATCAATCTAATCACTTCCGATCTTGCTGGAAGGGATATGGAATTTGCATCAGGTGCATTCATTAATGCTATTGATAAGTTATATGGGAAATTATCGGGTCTTAGGATAATTAAATCCTTATCACCCTGAAAATCTAAATTGCATCTATATTTTCTGATAAAATCCATACCTATAATTCCATCGCACGGAATCGGGAAGTCATCCTCGACAACATAAAATTCATGTCCAATGAGGATTTCTTCAATTTTCAAGTCTCCTTCGACTTTACCTATGGTGTTTATTATTCCTTGGCTTATTCCACTAATATTCGTCCTTTGACTTTCATCTATTTGCTCGTTAAGAACATGTCCGATTTTAATTACAGATATATCGGCACCTGTGTCTACCAAAAATGTGGATCTGCTCTCATTAAATGATGTTCTTATCCTAATATAACTATAGAGACTTAGATTGATATTAAAAATTTTGTCAACTGCGTAATCAGGGGGGTTTGTCCGTTTTTTGAACCTATACTACGAATATTATTAAAATTTTCCCTATTATTACTAATTCGTATGTTATTCCTATTACCCTTTATACGCGTACCATATATATTTCTGCCATTATTTCCAATATGTTTAATATATATATTTTTTCTATTACTTCTAACGCGTCCTCGGCACTGGAAATTACCACTGCTATTATAGGCGAGGGCTTTTCCAGAATTTTGTCTATCACAAACGTTGGCACAACTATTAAGAAATTTTCCAATCACCTCGTATATATCCTTGAAAGTACCTGATTCCATGATCAGTTTGACCCTCTCATTCGAGGTATTTCTAATTATTGCACTAACTGCGGAACGCATGGCATATGTGCTCGCTATCTGGGGTGGTACACCGTCAGATATATAAGCAATTTCTAATTTTACTGTGAGGTCTTCCACCTCCTTAACATAATCATTGGGGCTTTTGTTATGTTGTTTCACATTCAACAACTTCGCGGTCACTAATTCGACCGTCTCGCTCTTCACTTTAGCCCTTATTGAACCAATTATTTCGTTAAGAGTTACTTCCGTCGAAATTAGGTTTCTGGCTGTACCCCTTAATTTGGTCTTTACCAGATTTACGGCAAGAGCGTCATGTGTTTCCTTAATGGAATCCACTAATGTAAGGGCATCTAGAAAAGCTGTTAGGTTTTCTGCCCTGCCATCGAAATCGGGTATCAATTTCGAGGCTAAATGTAAAAATTGCACCGGTGTTTGTGCCATTATCTCTAACGGTGGTTCCCTATTATTATCAAAAAAATTCTATTCAATTGAGCTTCCTGAAGCTTTGCCTCAACTTCTTACAAGTGATAATCACCAATAAAGCTAGGGAAATTTATTTCCAAATTATAATAAAGGAAAGCTATTATTTTTCTATACGAAATAATTTAGAATATCTAGAAATATATATGAACAATTCAACATGTAAATTTGATAATAAAAGGAAAAATTTTAATGTTCACAATAGAATAAGAAAATCCATTCGAAATTTCAAATTTAATACCGTTTCAAATTTTAAATTAAAAATCAAAATTTCAATATTTACAATAAAAAAATTCAATAGTTAAATTTATATTGAAGGAATTCAAACTTTGTTTATATTTTTATCTTGATTTTATAATTTAATTTTACGATTTTATCCAAAATTTAATTTAAAAATAAATTTTTTTTTTTCTCTTAATTTATTAAAAAAAATTCTTATTATTCCAAATGGTCTTCCAATATCTTTCATGGAGATATATATTTTTCCCTTAAACTCAATAAATTAGTTTTCGCTTATTTTCAGAAGATAACTCTTTGTTAAAAAAAATTAATAATATGAACAATTTAGTGGAAAAAAAAAAGATGTAAAAAAAAATTCCAAAATTCACACTAAAAACAAATAAAAATATGGTCGAAAATCCTGATCCAATAAAAGAAATTTTTTTTTCAAAAAAAAAATTTAACAATATATTGTAAATTTGTATTTTTAGTAATTTTAAATACGGATATACAGAAATATATATGTTCCAGTTTTAAATCAATATGAATTATACTTTTTTTTTTTCAAAATATAAAAAAATTTATGAAAAAATGTTAATATAAACAATAAAATTCGGTATTAATAAAAATATTCAAATTTCAATATCCAAGATAAAATTCAATAGTTAGATATAAATTTTGGTGTAAATATATTAATTTTTTTTTTATTAGACGAATTTTCTTTTTATTTAAGGTTTTATACAAATTTTCTTCTTTCTTTTAAATTTCCTTAAATTGTATTTTTTTAAGTAATTATATTTTAGTAATTAACGTAATTTAAAATTTGTTTGAAATAAAAATTTTAATTTATTCTATCTTTAATAGTAATTTTAAATAATGAAAAACTTAACTGTTGATTCTGCTGCTGGATCTGTTGCTGTTATTATGATTGATTCGTTGTTTATAGATGAGTTTTGTTGCTGTTGTTGTTTATATTTTTTTTTTGTTATTATAGTTGCAGCCGTTGTTGAATGTTGCGACTGATGTTGATACACTTTCTTAATATAGTTGCAGCCGTTGTTGATTTTCCTTTTTTTTTTAGTTGTTGTTGTTTCTTTTTGTTTCAGGTGTCTCGGCTACACCTGTTTCATCTGAACAATGCATCGGCCGCATTGCCGTAATTGTGATTTTGATTATTAGGAATTATGCATTTTAGTTGATGTATATTATCATTTTATTACCAATTGTCTTTAGTTATTTAAATGATATTTAAATGTGGTTTTAATTTCAGGTTATTTTTAACACTTTTCCTTTCTTGGTCGACATTGAATTTCCTCTTTTCAAGTATCGTTGATATATTTATTTTCACTTTGTCATTTTTGAACATGGTTTTGCATTGCAATATTTTATTTAATCTTCAGTTAATTAAAAGAGATACTCGAACATAGCTTCTTTTTTAATTATTTAATAATATTTCTTATTATTTAATTATATTAAAGCACATCTTTTTTTTACGTTTTGATATGTTTTAATTAAGTTTTTTAGCATTTTATTTGCACAAATCAGTTCAATCAAAAATTTTGTGTTGTAATTATTTGTTTAGAACACCAATTGTACACTAATTTACATTCACTTTAGTTTAGTTTTCGCTTTTTCTTTTTGTTTAAATGGGCCACTGGTTAACTTTAGCCACTGCTTCACTTTGGCCACTGGTTCACTTTGGCCACGACAAGGAGTCCTGCTCCCATGACGTGGCCATGGCAGGATCGCCATATAATAAGTTTAAACACATTTTTAATTTCATTTAGAACAGCCGCTCGTGCGACTGTTCATGTTCACGTTTATTTATTAATTGTTAGTATTTTATTTTCATTAACTCTAGGTTAGTATTTTTAAGTATATGTATGTCTGAGAATTAGCTTAGCTTGCTAATTCTCATAAAGATAAATAGAACTATTTTACATGTGTAGAAATGCAAGCAATGCATTTCTCACGCTTTAAGTTTGGTGTGTGCGGATATTGTTACATATAAATGGTTCAAGGTTACCATTTAAGTTACCGTACTGAAGGTAGGATAACTTCGACTTATCAAACACACTACAATACAAAATTTTAAATAGGTTCATAATGGGTTAATGGATTTCAAATTTAAAAATATCGAGTAAAAGACACTCAAGTAAGTTTTTAAAATATATATATTGTGCTGAAATACGATACTAAATAACAAAATTATATCCAAGTATATGGCAAAAGTTTCGAAGTCCATAACTCGGAAAATAGGCTCGATAGTCGAAAAAAAAATATTTTCCTAGAACCGCAATAAAATGCTTTATAAGTGGTGACAATTTGATACCGATCGGGGCATTGCCTCTAAACACCACTTAGCCAAATTTATTTTTAACTTTAGCGTATTTATCATTTTAAAAACACAGAATTTGCCACACTGTTACATTACTTAAAATAAACAGCTGTTTATTTTGTAAACAAAGAAAAAAATAATTATAGTTAAAAATAATATTTAAATATAATATAACAGTAAACTTCCAAAACTAACACCAATGCGCTCCACAGCACAAAATAAAAAAACTTTCCTCCTCATGCAACATTTGGAAATTTCTGATCAAATATATTTTTAATTTTCGACAGTTTGATCAAACAATTTTTTTAGTCAAATATTTGTACAAGTGTGACCGCACGGCAAATATGTTTTCCTTGTTTTTATTTGCCACTATTTGGCAGCTGTTTGATCAAACAAAAAGAGGCAAATAAATGTGTCTAGTGTGACCACAAAATCAACTCTGTATTTGTTTCACAAAATTTTTGGCAAATACGAGAAAACAAGTTTGCGTCAAATATTTGCCTAATGTGACCGTACCTTTAGACCATTGTCATTCTAACTGGCACATATAATACAATACAATACAATACAATACAATACAATACAATACAATACAATACAATACAATACAATACAATACAATACAATACAATACAATACAATACAATACAATACAATACAATACAATACAATACAATACAATACAATACAATACAATACAATACAATACAATACAATACAATACAATACAATACAATACAATACAATACAATACAATACAATACAATAAAATACAATACAATACAATACAATACAATACAATACAATACAATACAATACAATACAATACACTACAATACAATACAATACAATACAATACAATACAATACAATACAATACAATACAATACAATGCAATACAATACACCTATCATAATCTGACGATACATTTTTATACCCTATAACACTATGTGGTTTGGGTATAATGACTTTGTGCTGCTGTTTGTAACTACCAAAAATATTTGACCTAGACCCATCTTTTATTATACCGATCGAAACAGAATCACTATCTGATTCGATTTAACGATGTCCGTCCGTCCGTCCGTCCGTCTGTGTGTCCATGTAAAGCTTTGTGATGATGTTGATTTGTGTGAAGATGTTGATTTGAATTGTTTTACCCGTATCTTTTTCTTTTAATAAAACGTTCTTCCAAATTGTTTTTTTATCTTCTTTATTTAATAAGTTTGTTATCGTCGATTTGACGTTTGAATAGTGATTGATTTCACAATTTTAATATCTCCTACTTATATACTAAAAATAATTACTTAAAACTATGCAGTGCTCTATAGCATTGCGACTGCCCTTGGTAATACGTCTAGCGATCATAATTATTTTTCTGAGACACAAATACAGTATTCTATTATAATCCTAATTACTTTTCCTATATGTAATAGAAATTTCTTACTTTATTCCCTATATATATTATTTTTCCTTTTCATAATAATAATGTATTAATTTTTTTTTATATATATGTATAAGATACTAATAATTAATTTTTACATCTTTCTTTCTTAATTTTTATTAAGATTTATTATTTAAAATATGTATTTATTCTTTTTTTTTATATGTAAATTTTTTTATATATTGTTACTTGTACTCTTAAGCCTACAAATTTTTTTTTGTCTTGTCCCCAAATTTGCTATAAATATTTCGAGCTCTTCTCTCGCACCGTTAAATATCGGTATGAGCTTTGAAATTGCTGCTAAATCAGTCGTGTTTAATATGTTATTCGCCATTGTATTGTCTAATTTAGTTGTTTCTATTTTCTTGAGTATATTCTCAAGTTTTTCTTTTCTTTCCATAAAGAAAATTTTTCGGTACAATTTTCAGCAGTTTTTTATTTGCGCAAAAGCACTTATATAAAAAAACTGTTCACGCTAACTTGAATATACTACCTTGTTAATTGCTACTAATTTTGCTTGCTGTTGCTTCAGGATTAGGATGAAGTTGTTCAGGATGATGTTGCATACTAGGATGATGTTGTTCCAGGATGCTGTTTCGTACCAGGATGTTGTTATTGGTTCAGGATGGATTAGGATGAAGTTGTTCAGGATGATGTTGCATACTAGGATGATGTTGTTCCAGGATGATGTTTCGTACCAGGATGTTGTTATTGGATTAGGATGGATTAGGATGAAGTTGCGTACCGCATATCAGGATTCTAAATATGTCCTAAGGATCGCCATGTGATGAAGTTGGTTATAGGATGATGGTGGTCGCTGCTCAGAATTTCAGGGATTTTGACAGGATATTGGTTGACGCTTCAGGTTCCAGGAATGTCCGCAGGATCGCCATGTGATGATATTGATTTGTGTGAAGATGTTGATTTGAATTGTTTTACCCGTATCTTTTTCTTTTAATAAAACGTTCTTCGAAAGTGTTTTTTTATCTTCTTTATTTAATAAGTTTGTTATCGTAGATTTGACGTTTGAATAGTGATTGATTTTACAATTTTAATATCTCCTACTTATATACTAAAAATAATTACTTAAAACTATGCAGTGCTCTAATAGCATTGCGACTGCCCTTGGTAATACGTCTAGCGACCTACATGTGTGAAGCACATGTATCTATTGGGTGGTCAGCTATTATAAAACACAAAAACATGTCAAGTACGGCAGTATCAAATACTCCAAACATTTCCGTACTTGCTTTGTGTTGCCGTCATGCAATTGAAAACAGAAACCCTCTTGTTTATACTTTATTTTGGGTTTGTTTACAAACTGCAATGCCACACACATTCATTCATCGTAATGTTTGTGCCCACACGTGCATTATCGAATTGCAACGTTTATGGTCAACATATGTGTGTCACGTGTTTTCGTTTTATTTACCAAAACCAATTACCCTATGCTTAACATTCATGCACCGTGTAAATGCTCTATAGTATGCATACACCACAGCTTGTAATCAAACTGGAGATCGCAAATATGAATGTATTTTGTTGAAATTTGATATATAAGCCTTTGTCGGCCATAGGATGAACGCTATCGAAAGCGGTGAGAATCGGTCCATGTTCAGACCTAGCCCTCATACAAATAACCCTATAAAATCAACATAAATTGCCATAAGGTCCAAACTATCATATAAATCTTAGTCAAATTGGGTTTGTATGTGTTTATTACATCCATTAATCAGTAGTCCAAAAATGATACCTATGGGACAACTCCTAGTCATAGGCCCCATACAGAGCTGCTTCCCGATCTTCACCTAAATCTATCAAAAAACAAAATATTGCACTGATTCTTCTCAAATTTTGTTTTATATATTTTTGCAAAATACAAGAGACTTTACCAAACATGGTCAGGATCGGTCCATTTTAGGGCCTAGTCCCCATATAGATATATCATCTGATGTGAACTTTTTCATATCTGCAGCCAAAGAAATTAATAAAAATCCCACTCAAATTTGATTTATGCTTATTTTCTATATCCAGTTAGTTGGGCCTGAGAGATAGGGTCTGTAAACGCATGGTACTTGTCTCTACATATATAAGTTCGCCAGTTTAATATCACGGTAATATCTGAATGCAAAGTCGGTCCGACGTGCAAAACATTGAATGAAAATTAACTTTTTGTCTTTTTGGAGCCGTCAAATACAACATGAACTTTCGTAAATGCACTTTCAGGTCTGAAAACCGTATGATGTGATAAGTAGTATGAAACTTCCTATTCTTGGACAACTCTGCGGAATTAGAACTTTTCATATGATCTAGATCTACATATTCTTCTAAAATGTTTTGATATGTTCTCATTAAGTCGGGCTTTTCTGTAGCTTAATATCCATATGCTTATATTGTTTCCTAGCCACAAATCGGGATGATCCCAGGAACAAACTTTTCAGAAACTCATTCCTAAATGGTAATTTCACTACATATTTACCAACTTTTCGTCTGTAAGTGGTACTAGCATTTAATTTTTCGCAATATAACTCCTCCTCAGATGGAACTGGGTGACCGAAATCTCCTCTAACTCCCAAAATTTTCTTAATTGCGTTCATATTTCGTCCGATTCATTTTTACTTGACGTGGTATCTACGCCAACGAACGAAAGTGAGCTCAATACGTCTACCATCTTCTCTGATTCACTTGCCATCTCATAGAAAACAGTAAGATTGGTCGTATGAATGAGATATCCGTAGTCCTTCCAAACTATGGTGTCACCGTCCAATATTGGGATGTAGTTAGAATGTGAGTAGTCAATTATCCTTGCCGAGTAGTGATCGGAATGACAAGAAATAGTAATGTCAACCTAAGTGATAAGAAAAAGGGAGGTAAAAAAAAGTGTTCGCAATAGAAAGTTAAATTATCTTAAATTGTCCTTATGGACCACCCTCCCTTTAATGAAAACGGTTGTTCCAATATCAGCCTCCACCACAGCATCTTCGTATATTGGGGTCAATTTGTTCCCCAGCCTTCGATTTCTTTTCAAAAAAAAACCCTTTCTCTCACTTTGAAAACTCTATTCTGACTGTTTCTGTTAAAATGCTCCAATTGTTTAGCCTGTGCGCCACTAACTCACTCTTTTATCATCTGCTTAAATTCAGATGAGGCGGAATGAATAGTATCTACCGGTCTTTTACTAGTTACGGAGTGGATTGTTCTATTATATTCTATAGTCGACTGTAAAATAAGTTCGACAGTGTCATCGATTCTTCTTTGAAACTTCAAACATCTTGATATGTCCGTAAGAGTGCTGTGAAATCTTCCGACTTCTCCGTTTGAAGTACTATGTAATGGTGGGGCATAAACAATATGAACATCAAATAGGTTCTTCAAAATCGTCTTAATAGTTTCGCAATTTAAGAATATTTCATTGTCACAAAAAATAGTATTGGTCTGGGGGAAGATGTTCATCAATAGGAGAATTTGTTCCTTAACATCGAAGATTGTCCTAGACTGTATCGGGTGTACGACGGCAAATTTTGAAAATTTATCCACACAAGTAAAAAAAATTTCTTATCGGTGGAATAAATATCAATATGGAGGATTTCACCGGCGTAGGAAAGTATGATAGTCTCTCCTATAACATATTTTCCGGGATATCGTTTATACCTTGCTGTTGAGCAAGTTTTGCAGTTTGCGACTACTTCATACATAATTTCGTCATTTTTGGGAAGCAGTAATCTAATAGTATTTGCTTGACGGTTTCCTGTGCCGCTCTATCGGCCCGATTATGTTCTATCGCCAATATTTCTCTTTGTTCGTTTTTATCATATATGTCCAACACCAGCTTGCTGGCGAATCGAAATTTTGTTGCAGAGAAAGCTTGAACCAAATCGTGTTGAATGAGAGCCAAAATAGGTAGTTCACAATGAGTTGCATTCACCACGCCAGTATTTACCACGTCCTGGACTTTGGATAACAGCTCCTCCCCATTTGAAAACTGTACGACGTGTCTGGTCTTATTTCCAAAAAACTATAAAATTCGAGAAACAGGGAACTCAGTCTCTTCTATAATGATCTGGTTTCTAAAGCAATTTACCGGTTTGTCGGTGGTCTCTACGGTATAAGTAAGCGACTTTTCACCATGAACCGTAGCCCGGTTTATAAAATAAATTTGCATTGTGCTCTTCGACAAAAGCTTTTCAGCGTTTAATTTTCGCATTCGGATTTCGGTACGAAACTGCAAATGTCAGAGGCCGGTGGTCTATAAAGATATTTCAGGTTTTTGCATCGTATAGGTAACTTCGGAGAGATTTTAAAGCCCAAACAATAGCTAGGAGTACTTTCTCTTTTGTGGCAAAAAGTATTTATCTGTCAATACTCTTGAAATCATTGTTAATGGTTTTCCGTCCTGTGACAAAACGACACCGACACAATGGGATGATGCGTCAGTGGTAAGCTCAAATTGTTTTTTAAAGTTCTCCGATGTCAAAATAAACATAAATTTATGAAAAGACCTTACTTTATCTTCTTTGAGATTCATAGAAATTTTCCTTAATTGCGTAGCACGTATTTTTCCAATTTTCCCTTTTAGAATATCATTTAATGGTTTTGCCATTTTAGCGAAGTCTTTTATAAAACACTGATAATAGCTAGCTAAACCAAGAAATACTCTGACAACAAATAGTGTGGTTGGCTCAGGGTAGTTTCTAATTGTATCGACTTTGGACGGGGATGTCTTAGTACCACCCCTTGACACAATAAACCCTAGTTACTCAATTTCAGGTTTGAAAAAATTAGATTTTTCAATTGAAACCCTCATGTTTGCCTCGAACAGGCTCTTCAGAACACAGTCAATATGCCTTACATGATCTTCCTTGGTTTCTGAAAAGATTATAACATCGTCGACATAGACATAACATGTCTTACCGATATGCTCCCTGAGAACATCGTCTATAGCCCTTTGGAACATGCTCGGCGCATTTTTCAGTCCAAATGGCAGTCGGCAAATTTCGTACTACGCAGTTTTTTCCCTATCCCTCTCGGCAAGTTCTATCTGATTAAATCCAGATTTTAAGTCCAATGTGGTGAAGTATATTGCTTTGCCCAAATTTGGGAATATCACCGTTACATTGGGGATGGGGTATTTATCGTCGATTGTTCTGTTATTTAGCTTTCGAAAGTTCATTACTAGACGTTGACATCTTTCTTGTCGACAACCCAGAGCAGGCTGTTAAAGGGTGACCTCGAATAATACCGTCAGCTAATAGTTACTTCATTTCGCCATTAACGAAATCAGCAACACCCATAGGGTATGAGTATGGTTTTGAGTAAACTGGTTCATCGTCCTCCATGATAATAGTAGCGACGATATTTATTAGTGTTATAGGGCTATACTTCATTAGGATCAGCAAATGCCGTCATTCTATTCCCAATCATTCAACGAAATTCTGCCTTTACTGGGAAAGGTACATCTATCTTGTCAATCTCTATGAAATTGACATCTTTGCTTTCTAAAAAATCCACTTTCTCCGTCCGAGAGTCATGAAAAATTTCTCCCTTTTTCAAGTCAATCCTTGCATTGACCTGTTTAAGCAAATCCGAACCGATGAGCCCATCAAATGTGGGCAATGATTTTAAAATAAAATAAGTTTTATTTTTTTTAAATAAATTTATGTGGCATTTTCTATTCACAGATTCTTGACCGTGAATAGAATGGACTAAAGGTGGAAACACAACTGGGACGAATGACGAATTTCGCACAGCTCGACGAATTTGTCGGCAACAATACGTTGCGTAAATTCGTCGAATGAAATACAATTACGACGAATTCACATAACAGCTGTAACGTCATTTGAAATTGTTTTTATTTGATAATATGTGCATTAGGGTTATGACTATTTTTTTATAAAATTTTTACCTATCACCACGTGATAGGCAATACTAAACTAATAATAAAATCGTATTTGCAGGTCATTTTGCCGGAAAAACCTTCTGCACCAAATGCAATTTCAAAAAAAAAACTCACTGAATTTTTTTTTTTTAAATTTTTATATTTTTTTATTTAATGTATACATAGTAAAAAAGTGCGACTATTTTTGCAGAAAGGAAAATGTCCTGAACAACTTCTATAGCACGTTCTGCGCAAATATTACTACGCTGCTGATTTATTATTTACGACTTCTGCATAACCCCATGCCTTATAAAACACTCATTACCTTTTTTAAATTTAATAATTCAAAATTGTCTTCGCGGAAACAATGATCTGAAAACCATACGTCGTACCATTGCCAGAATTGTTCTAGAATTCCACCGAGCATTGCTTATTGGTGGTATAGTTTTGAAATTTATGAAGGGAAAGGGTTGAGAGGTCAAAATATACATCGAAATGAAGCATGTGGATCTAGATTTTTTTATTCAGTTGTTGTAGATATCAACATTGCAGAGATCGTTTTATGAGATAATGACAAGTTTTGGATTTCAAATTTAAAAATATCAAATAAAAGGCACTCATGTGAGTGAGCTTCAAAATTATATATATATATATTACTCAATTCCGATACTAAAAAGTTATATACAAGTCAATGTCCAAATTTTTGAAGTCCATAACTCGGAAAATATCTCGACCGTCGAAGAAAAAATTTTTTTGCTAGAATCGCAACAAAATGTTTTATAAGTGGTGAAAATTTGAAACCATTCGGGGCATCGCACCTAGAATACACAAAGGTCTTTAAAACGTAGAAGAAATATTTTAAATCAAATAAAAAAATATAGACCAAATTTCAACGCGTTTGGTGCGGAAACTTTTTTGAGAGCAGCGAAGAACTAAGATTGCGTTTCTTAATATTTTTTAATAGCCTTTTTGGCTAGGGCATGTAAAATTTGATATTTTCAAACAAAATAAAAAAGTAATAACACTAATGTATATAAATAAATATTGGAAAAATAAGAATAAAAGAATTTTTAACTTGGTACGAGTTATTACAATTGTAAACATCATGTTCACGATGGTAAAAGCATTAATTTTTGTACGGCAGCGTTTAATTTTTAATTCTGAAAAACTTACACAAATTTTCATTAATAAATTAATTTTATGTCATTTTTGTTTACATGTTGTAGCTGATAGTGTGACCATATTTAAAAAAAAAGAAGCACTAAACGAAAAAGAATAAATATTAACAAAAAACTATGTGAAAGAAAATTATATAATTAAAAATAGATTTTATTTATCTTATAAGTTATAAATAATATATACAACAATTCTTAAAGATAAAAATTATTTTATTTACTAAAACATTTGAAAAACTAAAATAAAATACTGTCACTCTACACCAATTTATTCGTCGTTCGTCGGCGTTAGAAATAGAAATAAACCTATCGCAGAGTTCGTTACGCACTATGTATTTTGTTCGACGCAATGATTGTGTGCATTTTCATATACACTAATGTGTTTTATTTCTGACGACTAATATTCGGAACGAAAAATTCGTCGCTCGTCCCAGTTGTGTTTTTAACTTAAGTCAATAAAAACTGTAATAAAACCGGAATATGTTTACAATATAAGAAAATAAAAATATAAAAAACAAAATTTTATTCTAATAAGAATAAAATTAATAATAAAATCAAATTACTGAATGTTTATATTAAATCAGAAAATTTTTGTAAATAAAATTATAAGATTTTTCTTGAGGATAAGGGTGTCGTATATGTAGTACACTTATGTATGTAAGCACAATGAAGTGCCCATAACAAGAAAAGAATTCAAACAAAATTACATATACACACACGTACATTGGCTAGCGACACATATAGCCAAACGATTTTTAACAAATGGCTCAGTGTGTTTATTTGACTGAGCGGGTTATCGTACTAAGCAATGAAATCAAATAGAGTTGGTTGATCGATAGGTAGAGCAACTAGATTGGATTTCATATGCAAACGGTATAGAATGCACATATTGGTGTACTATATGGGTCTGCACTTTAACCAGTATAATCCACCCGTTTATTTGGAATTGTACTCAATTTATGTTTTTGATCAATAATTGAGAATTAGGAAACCACCCAAAAATTCATGGTCGTCTAGTACAATCGTGTATATTGATATTAGGGCAATTCCATATGTGACGGAATGACATTTTGAGCTGTAGAATTGAAGTTAAGGATATTCTCTAAAGCTATTTTGAATTGAAAATCATTCTTCAGTTTGAAAATGATTGCTAATGATTAAGAGATTTAAAAAAAAATTAGAAACAATTTTTACACTATTTTATTCTTTTATTTTTGAGTAATTTCTCATTGTGTGACGGAATGACATTTTTGCTACCATGACTATGTCCTGGTATTAAAACCTGGGAACTTTTGTAAATTAAGAAGCAAGTCAGATTTTAAACTAATGCATATTTTACATATGATATATAAGCAATATAAAATTATAATTTAGAGCAACTGGCCTGTAATAGTATCGAATTTATTAACTGTCATTTGACGTGACGGAATGACTGTGACGGATTGACTAAAGTTTCTTAAAGAAAATTGAGTAAACATATAAATTTTATATTTATTTTATTATTTAGAATGCTTGTAAGGAATTACATTATGTAACTTGAAACGTATTTTAATATATTTTTAAACTTACTTCATATGAATGAAAAAATATTTTTTTTCATAAAAGTTGATATTTTTATGGAATTGCCCATTAGTAAGAATATTAAGAGAGAGTAAGAATACAATTAATATTTTGGAGTGACTTTAGAAAGTCACTCGCTAGAATATACAATATATATAGGCAGAGACATAGAGGCAGAAACATTTTGAATAAAATGGAGGTCTTAAGCAACATTCAAACTTACAACATCAAAAAATGTATGTTATTTGGAAATAGTGAAAAATACTATAACAGGGATATTCCTACATGATCCCTACATCCTGGCATGATAATCATAAGGGGCTCCCTTACAAATTTTATTATTTTTTTTATAACCTTGTAGAAAAAGTTTTTTTTCAGTTTATTAAATAGACAATGTTTTATTGTATAGGGTTCGCCAAATAACTTTTTTTTTTTGAAAATGCCATAAAAAAAACTACTGAATATTATCTCAAATTTCTTTTTTTATTTGAAAGTACAATCCTTCCGGTTAATAATGGAAAATAATTTCATTCAAATGGCTGCCTCGGCTGGCCATGCAGTAGCCTACACGATCGGTCCAATTTTTAAGCACATTATCGACTGTGTGCAGCTGTATTTCACCAATGGCTTTACGAATATTGTCCTTTAAAGCGTCAATTGTCTCTGGCTTGTTGGCGTAACACTTATCTTTGAGGGCACCCCACAAATAATAGTCCAACGGTGTCAAATCGCAGCTCAGAGGTGGCCAAACGACATCAGCTCTGCGGCTGATAATGCGGTCTTCAAAAACAGGGCGCAAAACATCGAGTGTAGCTTCGGCTGTGTGGCACGTAGCGCCGTCCTGTTGAGAACAAATGTTGCCAATATCCTCCTCTTCAATTTTTGTGAACAAAAATTCGTTCAACATGGCCCGAAAACGATCGCCATTGACTGTAACGGCCACTCCTTGCTCATTTTCGAAGAACAATGGCCCAATTATGCCTCTGGACCAAAATCCGCAACAAACATGTTCTATTTAACTAAACTAAAAAATATTTTTTAGCCTAGACAGTACCCTATCTTTCAGGGAATTTATGAATTAAATTTTTAATACTTTAAATTAAAATAAAGCGTAAACGCATGCCGCATCGACCGAAGCAAGTGGTACTCAGAAAGGACAAGGTCTGGACTATACGGCGGGTTTGTTAGAACTTTCCATCCAATGTTAGGTAAATAGTTAACTGGTCCCGCCTAGTTTGGCCGCACATTATCAAGATGAAAAATTATTGTCGCCAATCCAGCCGTTCCCATTCTAGCCATTTTTCCATCAATACTCGGTTCAAGTGCATCAATTGTGTAGGGCACAGTTCCCTTGGAATGGTTTTACTCGGTTTTAATAGCTCATTATACACCACACCTTTACGATCATGCCCCAATAAATTGGCGCCACGGATATTCGGCTTTGGCGTTAGTTTTCTTGGTAAGAATACTTACCGCACACCACTTTTCGTCGTACATCTCAGCAGGGCACTAATTCCACTAGGCAACAACATATTAGAAAATGTTTGCATTTTAATAGCGGCTATTTTTCTGTATTGTATCTAAAATAAAACCAGAAATGATGCGAAGATTGCTTTCAACTCAAATTAGCACATAAAGTGCAATGGTCTGAAATATGAAAAAACTGTTTTTCGAAATGGAAATTTGAATAATGGGACAAAAACGGGAAAATATAAATTGAGGAGCGCCAGGTATTTCTTTTTTATTTCTCGCACTAGCCTGCATTTCTGCAAAGAAAATCAATGGATACATTTTTAAGTAATTTACAATTATGTAAAAGTACGAAAAATAAAATTATTTGATTATTACTCATAATAACGTATTTCAAAATAATTTTCGCAAACTACAAGTCGGAAATAGATATATATTTTGATGAAGCTTGGTATTTAAGCTTTATTCATACATTTGATGGTCACTGTTAAAATTGGTGGAAATCGGCGCATGTTCAGACCTCATAGGAGCGACTCAAATATTAGAATGACCTATATTGTCATAAGATTCAGATTATTATACATATAGTACATCGTGACCAAATTTGGTTGTGTATTTTTATTATACCCATAAATTATCGTTCCAATAATAAAGAGTTTAAGAATAATTTCATTCAAAATCCCCATATGAAGCACCTTCGCAATATTCATATAAATCTATCTAGAGGCTTAAAAGTAAAACATATTTTACAGAAAATTTGGTCTGCGTATGTCCGATATGAATCTTAATCTATTTGATTAATATTGATACTCCCAAAAAAAAAAACAAAAGCTATCATAAAAAACGTGTTCATATTTTTTTATTGACGTTTTCGAGTAGCTGACGTCATCGAAAGAAGAGTGTTTATTTCACCTACTGGATTCATTAAGTCATTAGCTCCTGTGGTATTCCTTTCTTAACTTTAAGTTGGAATGAACCGTAAAGGATGTACGCATATAATTTAGTTATAAAACAGTAATTTTAGTTTATAATTTAAAATTTGTTACATTGTAAATAATGGGTTGTTCCTCGCCAGTCAGAAAACACAAAGATTGTGTTTTAATTATCTCCGTTCCGTATACCGACATTCTAGGAACTTTAGTGCACAAAAATCACACTCTGTAATGCCGGTCATACACTACACAAGATCAGTGCTCAAGTCTAGCACTGTACAGTGCGTTTGTGTAATGTATGGGGGTGTTTGCGCAGTTAAACTGAGCAAAAATATAAAAATAAATGCTCAAGTCTAGCATTGTAAAGTGCGTTTGTGTAATGTATGGGGGTGTTTGCGCAGTTGATCTGAGCAAAAATCAAAACGATTTTGATAGCAAAAATCAAAACGATTTTGACATTTTTGCTCAGTTTAACTGCACATATATTACACAAACGCACTGTACACTGAACATGTGAAGAGTATAGCCGGCATAATCAACATCTAAATTTAAAACTTTATAAAATCAGCCAGATGCTGACAAATCAAGAATGATATAATAAAGATTACGCCATCCGAATGTTTTCACGTTAGATGACGTAACGTGTCTGCCGCAAGGATGACCAAGTTTGTTTCATGTGTGAAAATTAAAAAATCTTGCGAACAATATATGTTTTACGTGATAGTGGGCAACCCTGCTATTAAAATCACTTTGACAGTTCTCAAAAAAATATTAAATCAGTTCTTGTTATAAATTACATATTTCGCTTTTTTTTATTTAAAACAATATTAAAATAATTAAAATTAATAAAAACATTCAGTAAAGTGTGTTAATAAGTTGCAGCATAAAGGAAAACTAAAAAAAACAAAAAGGCAGAAAAAACGTAAATATGCGGTGTGCATAAAAAACAAGTGAGCAATTGTGGGCTGTAGCTGTATCCTTTTACAAGTTCCCGAAAGATACAGCTCAAAGGAAGCTTTGAGTATTGTTTTGCAATCGATGCATTTCCGTAGATGTTGATAAAGAAAGAATTTGTTCCTTACATTTCAAAGAGGAGGATTTTGAAAAAAAAATGTGAAATATGATATGATATCACAAATGTAATTTTAACAGTTCATTAATTAATAATTATGAATAGTATTTATCAATCAGCGTACACGAAATTTACAAATCAAATTGAAATTCCAAATGAAGTTGATATTACAAATGAAGTTCAAATTCCAAATCAATTTTAAACACTTACATGAGATGAGAAAAACACTCCAATGACGACTGACATTCTGGATGATAGCCTACAACTGTACACAAAAAGTTTGGAAATGAAAATGTATGTATGTATTTCAAAAGTGCACAAATACTTATTTCAAATCGTTTTTAAAGATGCTTTGCGCCACGAAAATAGTACGCTGAAAATGTTACAAAGTCAATCTGCGATCACAATGAAAAATTTGTACCGTCCAATTCGGAGCTTAAGTTCTACTAACACAAATCTTGAGAAAGCATTGAGTCGTCTGTTTACTAAAGGCCAAATAATAAAACTAAAAACGACGATAAAAGGCAAAATTTTACAGATACAGATATTACCCAATCAGTCACTTTGTATTCCACAAGTGCCAAGGCTTACAAATTTTTAAGAGAAAATTTAACAAAATAACAGCGTAGTATAAAAACATTTAGTAACCTCATTCTAAAGCACAGAACAATGGCCTTTTTAACTATTAATAATCAATTTTCTTTAATTGACTTTTATAGTATTAATAACTTTAATTGTACTATATTTTTATATATGATTATGTTATAGAGCATTTATATTAACTCATGAAAATAATTGATTAAATTTTTCTAATTATATATATTTTTATAAATATAGTATCTTATTTTTATTTGCTGTTATTTTATTTATGCTAAATTCAAGAAAGATAAAACAAAATTATTTTAGTGAAATAATTTTTTCTTCTCTTATCTTAAAAAGAGGATCGGCCCCCTTTCATTTTTGATTCCCTAGTGTAATAAAAGAACTATCTTGAATAAATACATTAATTTTAATAACTTGACAAAAAATTTCTCTTTCAATATTAATTTCTTATGTTAGTTTTAAGTCATTAATTATAATCTCAGTTATTTTATCAAGATTAATTGGAGCTCTAAGAGGATTGAACCAGACTTCTTTGCGAAAATTAATAGCTTATTCTTCAATTAATCATTTAAGATGAATATTAGCTTCTATTTGTAGTAATAATCTTATATTCATGTGATATTTTTGCATATACATATTTTTAACCTCTTCTATAGTTTTTTTATTTAATATATTTCAAATTTCTCATATTAACGAATTATTTACAAGATTTTTTGATTCAAAAACTATAAAATTTTTGTTCAAATATTATATAGTGTTTTAGTGAATTTAAAATAAATTAACAAATTTATAAAAATAAATTTTTTTCTAACAAATAATTTTAGGAGAAAAATAATAAATTGTCCCACTGTTACAATGTTATTGTTTATGTATGAACATACACATAGACATAACAGTTTGACAGCTGAAAATTATTAGCCAATAGGAACACAGTTTGCGTGACGTCACGTGCCTGACCGGCGCACTGTGGTCAATATTTTGAGATAGCGGCCAAAATTCCTTTTGGCTTTTGTTCTCCGATTTTAAAGTTATTAGACTCATATGAAAGTAGACAGTAGTAAACCTCGGGAGCCAAAAAATTAGAACTCTATTTCAACTATTTCACTGAGAACAGGGTGGTCCAAAATGGGCTTTTTCAGAATTTAGTAAATTTATGATATTTTTAGTTAATTTTTAAAGTTTAAATGATCATAACTTTTTTTCAAGATTTTTGGACGAAATAAATTTTGTGTTGTAACTTAACTTATTTCCTATTACTGGTAAAAAAAAATTGAAGCTCTACTGTTTTCAGAACAATTTAAATTGTTTTTTTAAAAAAGGTGAAATTTCTCGGAAATTTCCTACTTCATAGAGCACAACTCCTGTGAGTCAAGCTGAGTCAAAACACAAATTTACTATTTTGTAGTTCTAACTCTCCCCTACATTCCTATATATACATGTCCATGCATCGGGACTGCACTTTTTGAGCTACAGCAATTTTTCTGACCCAAGGTAAGATATTCGGTACAAATGCACGTCATATTTTTTGAGAAGTTATTTGTATGTGAAAGTGGCTATTATGCATATATTTTGATGAAATTTTGTACAAGAGTTCTTATTGACCCAAAAAATAATTCTGTTGAAATTAGGAGAAGTTGGCCCATATTTGGACCTAGTCCACATAGAAGGGTGTATCAAAATTTTGACAAACATGAAAATAGAACTCTCAAATTATGTGGTATCTGGCAATTTATTTGGAAAAGGTAAAAAAGATTTTATTGCCATCTAATATTACACAACTTAAATACGTGAAAATTGCAAATAAATTTAAAACCAATGGAAATAACTGGTAAAACCAAGTACCTTTTATATTATTGCCAGTACCTGTTAACTCTCAAATTATGTGGTATCTAGCAATTCATTTGGAAAAGGTAAAAAAGATTTTATTGCCATCTAATATTACACAACTTAAATACGTGAAAATTGCAAATAAATTTAAAACCAATGGAAATAACTGGTAAAACCAAGTACCTTTTATATCATTGCCAGTACCTGTTAATTCTCAAATTATGTGGTATCTAGCAATTCATTTGGAAAAGGTAAAAAAGATTTTATTGCCATCTAATATTACACAACTTAAATACGTGAAAATTGCAAATAAATTTAAAACCAATGGAAATAACTGGTAAAACCAACTACCTGTTATATTATGTTTCAAAGAGGTAAAAAAGATCATGTTGAAACTTCGAGCAATAGTATATTAATCCATGCATTCATTTTTTTTCTTCATTATTGTTTAAACAATGGCTAAATTCAGTTATAGTGTTCTATCTGATATATATTTTGAACGGAAAGATGAAAACGACATTATTTTACATATAATGAATAATCCATTCTTCAAAATATGCGACAAACAAGAAATTAAAATTCATAACTTAAAAATAAAAAACTTTTTAAATACTTTAAGAAAACGGTACAATCAATGTTCCAGAAACAAGAAATTGTTTTACTCACGCAACCAAGAATGGCTAAGAAATAAACTTATTTTTAAAAAGCCATCAGTAACTACCACGGAAACTGGAAAAGGTGGTCGACCAGCAAAGCCAATTGATAATTGTAGTGAAAGATCACGAAGACGCAAGCTTAAACATATCAGTGAAGAAGTTTCTTGTAGCATCATAAAGGATTCATTTCTGCATCAAATTCAACCATCGAAAACTAAAAAGGGTAAAATTGCTATCATTGAAAAAATAGTGGAAGCAAGCCCCAGACGCACAAAAAGGATTTTAGAAAGTATGCCGACACCAACTGAAGAAAATAAATTTACTCCAGAAGAAGCATTTGCACTATTTTTGGATTTGAAAATGACTAAAAACCAATATACAGAATTGCGGAAGCGAAGCAATGAAAAAAATTGTGGAATTTTTCCATCATATCGAGATATAGTTTCTGCCAAAAAAAATTGCTTACCTTCACCAACTGCTATTAGTGTAACTTCAAGTTCAGCAGAAATAAAATTGCAGGATCTTCTTGAACACACTGCAGAACGATTATTAAAGACATTTGATGCTGACTATTTAAAGAAGTTTAAAAATTGCAGCATGGCTTTAATTTCTAAATGGGGATGTGGTCCTCTGGCCAGAAACAATACAAACAATATAATGCGGAAAATTCATCAGATGCCAATTTATTCATGATTTCTTTCGTTCCATTACGTTTAACAAAAACTTATATTGGTTCAGAGCCGTCAACTAGTAGAGCTGCAGAGATAGATGTATGGAAGAATGAAATTCCCTCGTCAACAAAATTTTGTAGACCAATAAAGTTTGCTTACAAAAAGGAGACTCAAGATGTCATAGATGAAGAAGTTCGAAAAATAAATGATCAAATTAAAGAACTTCAACCAGTAACATTTAAATTTGATGACCAAGACATTGAAGTAAATTTTAAAATGTGTCTCACAATGATTGATGGAAAAGTTGCACAAGCTTTAACCAAAACAAAGTCATCGTCAAGCTGCACCATATGCCAAAAAACATCAAGTCAATTGAGCCAACCACCAACACAAGACGATAGTTTTAATGAAGCATATGAATTTGGAATGTCACCTCTTCATGCTAGAATTCGTTTTATGGAGCATATTCTTAAATTGGGATACGATTTGGAATTTGGCCCGTTAGGCGAAACAGTGAGAAACAACAAAGAAAATTTGGAAAAAAGAAAGCAAAAAAAAAGATATTCAAGAAAAATACCGTGAGATAGGCCTTATAATTGACCAGCCAAAGCAAGGAGAAGGAAATTCTAATGATGGAAACACAGCAAGGAGATTTTTTTCCGATCCAGAAACTGCAGCTTCTATAACTGGAGTAGATTATGATTTAATACGACGATTCCAAATCATGACGACGATTCCACAATGAAGATCTTATTAATATTTTGTTGTGCACATCAGACCCATATATGTCCAGTATTCGACAAAAATGGAAATCAACCTCATTAGAGTTAGATGAAGAAGCTAAACAACTACTGCAAAATGAAAATCAAAGCTATTTGGAAGAAATTTTTACTAATATTGTTTAATTAATACTAGTTTAAAGATTATAATTTGTTTCTAATTTTAGTATAAATTTTCATTAATACATTTAAATAAAATATATGTGCACTTTAAATCAATAGTAAAAGTTTACTTAAAATTTTATCGATGTTGTGTTCTGTATATAATATATCCAAATGGTATTGATATTGTTGGGAATTTCAGTGTTATTTTTCAGTTTAATCCTCACAAGAATTAGCTTTCTTCCAAAAAAACCAACCTTTGGCCCCTGTGAATATTGAGACTAAATAAATGTCAGGGGCCAAATGTTGGCATTTTCTGACAAAAATTAAGTTTAGGAATAATAAATAAGTATTGGTTGTAAAATACGATTGAAGAAAATAAGAAATTATAAAAAAAATACCTATTTAAAATGTCAAAATATTCAACTTTTACATGGAAACTCAACAAAAAATTAAAATGCATTTTACCAAATTACTTACGTTCCTATCAGTCGATTTTTACGTTTGAACACGCAAATTGAAGCTTAAAGTCCCTCCTATTGAACAAAACAAATTGCGTAAAATACCAATCCGGTCAAAAGTTATAGAGTTTTGACCGCTATCTCGCGAAATTGACCACTGTGCGGCGTAGAAAATTGTAATAGTGTCCGCGGAATGGCGTTATCTTGTATTCTATCATTCTTGCTGACAAATCACATCGAGTAATTATTAAATGTTAAATTGTTTTGTCAACATAATTTTATATTTTTTAAATAATCACTTTTGTAACTTCAATTTTTAAAATTGACAATTCTTATAAGTATTTCCAAAATCATTATTTTAAACAAACTTAAGCACGAGTTATAGTATGCCAAATGTCTAACTCGTCGATATTTTCGAAATAAATTTAAAACCAGTTGACTTCTAAAATGTTACTGGATAAAGGAAGAATAAAATATGAACGTACATGAATGATGGATAATCAGGTTAGAAAAATAAAAATCTATTTCAAATTAACTTATGTTCATCTAAAACAAAACAACCACATTATCATTCCATAGAAAAAATGTTATTTAAACATTGTTGTAGAAAATTTGTATTATTCAACATACCTGACTGTAATTACACCTGTAATATTATTTATTTCAAAACAGTTATGAACGTTCCCATCAACTATATCATAGCGAATGTTACTGCTGTCATCTTTATCCATATCAATGGCCGTTATTTGTGTAATTTGTACACCTTCATATGTTGGTAGATATACTGTAATGTTCGTTTCCTTTATGGCGAACTCTGGCGAGCAATCGTTTACATTCAGCACATTAATTAAAACAGTTGCTAATGTATGTGAGTACAATTTAGGATTTCCATTATCGTTAACCTTAAAATATTAAAATTAATTTGAGTTTTCCCTTTAACAAATTTAATTATGTAATTATTAAAAAATTATTCTAGGTTAAGCTTAATAAGTTTCTGGTGAAGTGAAGAAAATCCATTAAAAAAGGAAACACGTGTTATTTCATTAATTAAAACAAAAATAGAATGATCTCGTTCTTGGTATGCAACTGGTATCAACTTCATGTGAAATGAAGGTATTCATGAGAGGCAATGCATTCCACAAAACAAGTCATTTCGACGGCAAGAAGTTCGTGGAATTTTCTTTCTGGTAAGAAGCAACGACTACATCGAAGTCAATTCAACTATAAACTCAATTTTCTCTCCACCATGATATACAGTAACTTAGGTCTAGTTTCACGAATTCGTTAATATTCTTGGATATCGACTCCTGGCTCAGTGTTCTCGTTTAATTAATTCCAAGGCAGATAGCTTTATCAAGCATTGGTTAATTGTAGAAACAAATTGGATTTTTTGTCTACGACAACCAACAAATTAGTCTCAGAAAAATTCAGTATGTTATAGATTTTGCAATATAAAAAAACATTGGTAAACATTTAGATATATCTTTACTTATCTTCTTCCTACTATAACTACCCGCTGAGTTTGCCAGCGCTACAAAATATATAACACGGGCAATGTTTCAATATTATTTAAAGTAATCTAAGTTGCTATACATTATTTTCATTTATTTATTTATTTATTATGTCAATGGAATAAATCCTTACAGACCTGTATAAATGATATAATTACATATGTACATATATTGAAACTATTAAATAGATCTACAAATAAAAACAAATAGTTAAGAATTTAAGAAAATAATGATATTATGTTTAATTACATCAGAGATCAACGAAAAGTCAATGAATTGATAAAGATTATTTTAATTACAACGAATTCTTCTAAAAGGTCAGCTAGAGCATAGCATATGCATATTGTTACGATTCAATATGTCTCAATGCAATGAATGTAGAATTCCTTTAATAGATTATAAGAATTATGGCGTTTTCTTTTCAGACAAAGTGTAAACGTCAAAGTGTAAACGTCAAACGAAGAAGACGCGTTTCGCAATTAAGAAAAATTAAATAATTTAAATAAAACAATAATTGGTTTCAAAAATAGATAGGACTATTAAAAAAACCATAAAATATAAAAATACCTTTCGTGGATGATAAAGTTATTATACAAAAATAGTGTTTTTTAAAGCAAATTTCGTTTTTAATAAAATACCTCAATGGCTGAATGCAATAAGTGCAGAACAGCAATAAGAGGGGAAACGGGAATACGATGTATGGGTGTATGTAACAAAGTGTATCATTGTACAACAAAATGTGCCGGTATTGATCAATACTCTGCAAAGATTGTGGAATCAAACAATTTTGTACGTTTTATATGCGATGACTGCCTGCAGTATATACAAAATGTGGATCTAGTACTTAAAGATATACAAGACGATGTAAACAAAAACAAACAAAGCTTAACAGATTATAAACATGAGTTCAAGATGTCTCTGAAAGAAAATGAAAGTGAAATTAAACAACTATTAGAAGCAATAGAAAAACGATATGAGGACAGGTTAAAAAAAATTGATAATGCTCACAAATCTTTTGAGAAAAATGCTAAGGAAATAAAAAAATTATGTGAACATGTAAATGAATTTGAAAATAAAAATAAAGAAATATGTAACAAGATTGAAGAAAATAACGAGAGAATGTGTAAAGATATAAAAAAAGTAATAACAGAAGCAAACGGTAAACAGAATAGAACGTCTTATGCAGAAGCTATTAAAAAGAAAACAGTGTTGCCAGATGTTAACAAACAGATGTCATTGGTATTAAAACCAAAAGAAAAACAAAATATTGAAAAGACAAAAGAAGAATTAAACAAAAAAGTTAATCCAGTTAATTTAAAGATAAATAATGTGGAAAATAGAAAAAACGGAACAATAATAATACAGAGTGAGAATAATGAAGAAAGAGAAAAAATAAAAGCGGCTATACAAAATGAAATGAGTGATGAGTATGAAATTAAGGTGCCCAAGCCAACGGAATTTTATATAGATATAACTGATATGTCATTTAAATACTCTGATAAAGAATTTATTGAGAAAATAAAGAAACAAAATCCATTTATAGCAAACAGTGAAATAAAAATAGTAAAAACATATGAATTTGAAAGAAAAAATAGAACAATTTATAATATAAAAATTAAAACGGACAATGAAACATATGGAAAACTAATTGGTGCTCAAAGAATAAATCTAGGCTGGGAGAGATGCCGAGTTTTTGATGGAACTGAAGTAAGAAGATGCTTTAAATGCAAAGGATATAATCATTTATCAAGTGAATGTAAAAATCAAGAAGTGTGTATTAAATGTCATGAAAATCATAAATCTCAGGAATGTAACAAAGTTCCAATAATAAAATGCATTAATTGTGTAAAGGTAAATCAGAAATTAAATATGGGTTTTGATGAAAACCATGGAACGTATAGTAAGGAATGTCCAGTATATAAAAATAAAATCAATATGAAAAAAAGAAGAATGGGTATATCTTTCTAACAATTAAAGAACATTTATATATTAACCACAAATGTTCAAGGGCTGACGAATAATTTTAACCAAGTCGAAATAATAGCTGCAACAGAAAAACCAGATTTTTTCATATTGTCGGAAACTCATATGACAGATCATATAAACGAAGATGAAATTAGTTTACATGACTATAGCCAATTAATATCTTTCTCAAATTCCACAAGAACTGGCGGTGTTATTATATATTATAGAAAAGTATGGAAAGTAACAAAGATATTTGAAAAGGCGGCATTTTCAAAATACTGGATTATAGCCTGTAAAGCCAAACATGAAAACACACAAATGATAATTGTTGCAGTATATAGATCACCAAGTGGCTACGAATCTGAATTCTGTGAAATTCTCCAGGAAAGTCTAGAAGAACTGACTGAGGAAACTTATAATATAATAATAACCGGTGACTTCAATATAGATTGGTCGACAAATAATTTCTATAAAAACAGAATCGAAAGCGTGTTAAATGACAATGGTCTCAATCAAATAGTAACGGAATATACACGGGTAACAAATACAACTAGAACTATAATTGACTATGTGATAACAAACAACAGATACAAAATATCGGCACGAAACTGTGTTAAAAATAAAATATCTGATCATGAAATGATACAAATATTAATCAAAGATGAAAAAAGTAACAATGAAAACGAATACAAAAACAAAACGGAAACTTTTATATATAAAAAAGAACTTTTTAAAAGAGAAATAAGTGCAATAATTAGATATGAAGAAAATGTCGATGTTAGTCAAAATGTATTAATTTTTGATAAAGTACTACAGGAAACAATACAAAAATTTACTAAAAAGAACACGATAAAAAAACTAAATAATGTAAATAAGTGGTTTAATAATGAATTACGTTTATTAAAAAGAGAGAAGTCATTAAAATATCAAACTGCAAAGTTTGAAAACACAAACGAAGCATGGAAAAATTATAAAACAATTAGAAATATATATAAGGTGAAAATAGAAAACGAAAAATACAAATACTTAAACAACAGAATAAACAATGCAAAAGACCAAAGACAAATGTGGAGAGAAATCAAAGACTTGGTGATAAAGAAAAATCAATCTGTGATAACATCTGTGATATTTAATAACGTAGAATATAAGGAAAATAGTCAAATAGCTAGTCAATTTAATAAATATTTTGTAGATAGTATTAAAATAATACAAGAATCAATAGAAGATGTGCAATATATAAATCAAATAAATGTGGTAAACCCAAAGTTCAAATTCAGTGCAATAACATTTTTAGAGCTTAATAATATAGTAAGAGAATTAAAAAACAAACCAGACTATTGTAAAATATCAACAAAAATTATACTTGATAACTGGCATTTAATCGGCAAAGTTCTGCTAAAAATTATAAATAGATCATTACAATCCGGAGAGTTCCCTGAAAATTGGAAAGAGACAATGGTTCTACCGATTGAAAAAGTGGCCAAAACAAAAAAATGTGAAGAATATCGTCCCATAAATACACTGAAAACATGTGAAAAAATATTGGAAAAAGTCGTGAAAAACCAACTAGAAAATTATATGGAAAAAAATAATTTAATATCAAAATACCAATCAGGTTTCAGAAAAAACTTTTCATGTGAAACTGCAGTGAATTATATAATAAATCGATGGAAAAATATAGATAAGAGAAGAAAAATTATGGCAATTTTCTTAGATTTTAAACGAGCATTTGAGACTATTGATAGACGAATATTGATTCAGAAGCTGTTTATGTATGGCATCCAGGAAAAAGAACTAGACTGGTTTAAATCATATTTGACAAAAAGAAGACAAGTGACAAAAGTAAACGGTATAACATCAGAGTTTATAGATAATGATTTCGGTGTTCCCCAGGGGTCAATTTTGGGCGCTTTACTATTTGTTATATATATAAATGACATGCCAAACGTAATTAACAAATGTGAAATAGTATTATATGCTGATGATACCCTTATATACACAGAAGGAGATACATGCGAAGAATGCCGCGACAGTATGATGCATGATATTAATAATGTTAACATATGGCTAAAAATGAATAAGCTTAAACTTAATGAAAACAAAACAAAACTTATGGAAATAAATATGACTAGTGAAATAATAATAAAAATAAATAACAGGACTATAGAAAAAGTAAAAAAAATTAAATACCTCGGTTTAGTAATAGACAAAGAGATTAAACTTAAAGATCATATAGAGTACATATGTAAAAAAATTAGTAAGAAAATTGGCTTCTTTAAAAGAATACGAAACAAAATATCTGTTATAACGGCAATTAATATATATAATACAATAATAAAACCTCATTTCGAATTCGGATCTACAATAATATACACATGCTGCAATGAATCTCAATTAGAAAGACTGCAAAAGTTACAAAACAAGGCGATGAGGACTATTTTAAAATGTAATAGATATACAAATATACGTGCAATGCTTGACACACTAAAATGGCTAAATATAAAACAAAGACTAGCATTAAATACCTTAACTTTTATACATAAAATAAAATACGGCAACGCTCCTGAATACCTATGTGACCAACTCAAATATGTCAGAGATGTACAACCTTATGGACTGAGAAATGCAGAAAACTTCAGGCTAAAGAAGACGACCACATCTACAATGCAAAGATCTCTTTTTTATAAGGGACTGAAATTGTTTAATAATCTAGAAGATGATACAAAGACAGAAAGAAATAAAAATGTATTTAAAAGAAAATGTGTAATTTTTGTTAGAAACAATGAAATTATTTAAATATCTATGTATTTTAATTATTAATTTTTAATGAGAAATTTTAAAGTATTATGAATACTAATAAAGAAAGAATAATAATAAAAAAATAATAAAAAAAATGTCGCCCTTTTTTGCCCTTTTTTGGAAAAGTGTATTTTTTTACATAATCTGAATTAAGAGCAACCTCATATTATATATCAATCGAAAGGTCTCAAAGTGCTGTGTTCATAACTGTGATAGGGTGAAAATATTCAAAAATGAGGAACAATGGGGAAATATTCTCACACTATGACCTGAAAGAAGTCAATGGCTGGAATTTTTTGTGATTTACGAGGGCCCGACTTTGAGACCTTTCGATTGATGTATAAGATAAGGTTGCTCTTAATTCAGAATACATAAAAAAATACACTTTTCGAAACCAGGGCAAAAAAGGGCGACATTTTTTGTCAGAAAAGAAAACGGCATTAGTGAATAGAGTTAATGTTATGTAGTTAATATTTTCTTTTTATTGGCCAATTTAACGTAAATTTTATTATTAATATATTAAATTACATTTATACCTTTTCTACAGTTCTGTTTTGTTAGCGGCTAATATAGCATAAATTTTAATTCAACAATATTTATTTTTACTTTTTTAAATTTTTCATTATTCTTTATTTTATGTTTTTCTAGACTTTTCCAGATTGGGCTTTTAAGGTCATTATATTTCTTCAAATTAAATAAAAGATTATTTATTAATTTTTCCATCCGACGCACTGTGGCTGAAATTTTGATTTCATTGGCCAACAGTCTAATTTTTTTGTCACCGATTTTTAAAATTTTAACGCCTTTTTGTAGCTAATATATCCAGATTAAGGTAGCCAAAAAATGAGGCTAAACTATTGCTAACTGTGGGCGTGGCATGCTGTCAAACTCAACTGTTTTTTTTAATTTCAGAAAAGGTGATTTTTTTTGCTTTTTAAGGTAGCCAAAAAATTAGGCTAAACTATTGCTAACTGTGGGCGTGGCATGCTGTCAAACTCAACTGTTTTTTTTAATTTCAGAAAAGGTGATTTTTTTTGCTTTTTATCAAAAATAAATGGTTACTACTCGCAAGCTATCATCGATAATGACCTGCGGTCTTTTTTATAATGTTGGTAGTTATAGTCATTAGTTGTTGTAAGCGATCACAGCTCTACCGTTTAATATTAGGGGCGTTATGAAATATTTATGAAACTCCTATATTTCTCTCAAATTTCAACTTTAGTGGAATAGAACTTCCAGGGAACAAAAGGGAACAAGAAACGTATACCACCAGGAGAAAGGTGAAAGTGTCTTCTTTAACCATATATATACTTATCCACCCGTGACGACCCGTTGGTAGAACACTTTTTTCATTTGAATTAAATTACTCTAAAAAAATTCAAATTACGATCATTTAAACAGCCCTATAAGTACTCGTATACAATGGTGTATTAAATTTGTGCTTTAGGTATTTTATAGCTTATAATAGTCATTATTTGTTCTATTACCAGTATATATTTGTAATTAAGAATGTCAATACACAGCTGATGTAATTCATTAGTAACCTGGGTTTTTTTTTATTATCATACCTTTTTATTTTACATAACAATGCACTAATGTAAGTAATAAAGGAAACACACACAGGTAATTCATTTCTATAGTGGGTTTTTTATATATTATTTTAGGTAGTAATACACTAATGTCAATACCTTTTTATTTTACCTAGAAACATTGTATGATGGCTTATGAGAAGGCTTATAAGAAAGCGATATTTGAATACAAACTCAATTGCTCTAATATATATCAGCAATTACAGTCGCAAATAAAAAAAATATGGAGAGCTTCAGTTATAAAGAACTGGCCGAAATACAAGAGCAATTATCTAATTTCGTCAAAGCACTAAAAACACGCTATAAAGAAGTTAGTTACAGTAAACAAAATTTTTATATAAAAAGTGCAAACTGGTTAGAAAGCCAACTTACTGTCGCTGCAGAAACAACAAAGCAAGATAAGGCTGGAAGACCACGCAAATCATTGGACAACTGCATCGATAGATCTAAGAGGTGGAACCTTAAAGATGTTAACGATGATATTGGTTGTACAAATATAAAAGAATCTTTCCTACATCAATTACGATCACAGAACCAATTAACATTGAAAATGTTGTTAAAGCTAGTCCAGTGAGAACAAAACGGATTCTTAAAAGTATACCAAATCCGAGCGATGCAAAACAGTTCACAAATGAGGAGGCATTAACATTATTTCTGGATTTGAAATTAACAAAACAGCAATATATTCAGCTCAGATTGCGTGCATTTGAAAAAGGCTCAAATATGAATCCAGCATATCATAACATAACCGCTGCTAAAATGGACTGTTTGCCATCAAAGGACACTATTACAATCACACCAATTTCGGCAGAGGTACAACTACAATCTCTACTTGATCGCACAGCCGAACGCTTGCTTCAATCAATAAAAGGAAATGAGTTAAAGAAATATGGAAACACAAAGTTAATTCTTTTATGTAAATGGAGATGTGATGGTTCTTCGAGACAGAAACAATACAAACAAGTAGTATGTGAAAATATTTCGGACTCAGATATGTTCATGGTATCATTTGTACCATTGCGATTGAAAAAGATTTTGGAACATTCAGAGCCTTCGACTGGTACAACGCAAAGAATGGATGTTTGGAAAAATGAGACACCATCTTCTACGAAATACTGCAGGCCAATCAAATTTGAATTCAAAAAGAAACTCATGATGCCATTAACAAAGAAGTTACTGATATCAAGGCCCATATTGCAACACTACAGCCATTACAATTACAGTTAGATGGGCAGCAAATTGAAGTAAGCTACCAATTAGTGCTGACAATGATAGATAGAACAGTAGGTCAGGCTTTGACTAACACGAAGGCTGCATCCAGCTGCATTATATGCAAAGCAACATCAAGCCAATTAAGCAAGTCCCGACAAAAGCATTAGATAATACCAATGCATATGAATTTGGATTATCACCACTACATGCAAGAATACGACTTATGGAACACATACTAAAAATCAGTTATGATTTGAATTTCGGGTCTTCATGATCAATAAGAATCAACAAAGAGTTAAGAAGTTCAAAAAGAAACATGTTCAAGACGAATATCGCAAATTTGGATTGATTACACAAGGGAACAAAATTGAACTTTTTTTGTGTTGAGTTGAAATTTATAGCAAATTTTTACTAATTTGAGGTCGCTGATTTCAAATCTGCACTTGGTTTTTTTTCTATCAGCTCGACTTTTCGAGATATACCGTTATGTTCAAAATTAAGGCACTTCCGCTACATATATTGGAATAACTTGAAAACGGTTCACCATATTAAATTAAAAAAAAATCCGAAACTCGCAATCAATATTCTCTTAAAGCCGTGCTTACTTTGTTTTTAAATTTTCCAAGTAGTTTTAGAGATATCGTTCAAGTTTTGAAAAAAAAATTAAAATTTTTTAAAAAAAAACATTTTTTTTGTTCTTTAAAAATTCTTAAAAAATAAAAATGGGACAAAAATCACAGTTTTGGTCTACAAACAGTTAGTTAAATATATTTCGAATAAAATGAGCTTTATTTCATTGCAATCGGTGCACAACTTTTGATTTTGTTCACGATTTACTGAATTGATATAAATCGCGATTTCCATACAAAAATAACATTTTCTAATGTGTAAGTGTTTGTATGTAATAAGTTAGTTTTTTATGATTCTAAGAATTAAAAAAATTAAGTAATAAAAAAAGATTATTTCATTTTTATGGTCAGCTATACTTTTTAATTTAACACAAAAAGAGAATTTTAAAGAAAAATAAAAAATTTTAATACACAAATATTACAATGTAATTACAACTCATCGAAAAATTTTCTTTTATAAGATTTTCTTAAATAACCTTGTTTAGAGGGATTTGTTTTAATGCTCCAGCAATAGTCCGCCATCATATGCTTATCCCAGTGACCCTGGTACCGCGCTCCTCTATAGTGCGGATATCTTGATGGAAACGTTCACCTTGTTCTTCACTGAAGTCTCTAAGATTTTCAGGGAAACAATCCAAATGACTGTGTAGGTAGTGCACCTTAATGCTCATATTACAACCAAGCTGCTTGAAATGTGACAACATGTTATCCACGTGGTCCGAATAGTGCTCACCCTTTTTGTTTCCCAGGAAATTGCGCACTATCCAAACAAATTCATTCCAAGCATTTCTTTCAATATCTGTCATGGAATTACTAAAATTTTCATCATTGATTAATTTTTGATTTGAGGGCCATCAAAAATGCCAGCTTTCAGTTTCTCCGAACTCAAATTGTTGAACTTTTTACTGATATATCTAAAACAATCACCGTCCTTGTTGAGAGCTTTGACAAATTGTTTCATAAGTCCTAGCTTGATATGGAGAGGTGGCAGTATTATGCGATCCCTGGGCACAAGTGGTTGATTAACTATATTGTGGTTTCCTGGAACCATAGCTTCCCTCGAAGGCCAGTCTTTCTTACTCCAGTGTTCAGATCTGGCTCTGCTATCCCATAAACAAATGAAACACGGATATTTTGTGTAGCCACCTTGTTGGCCTAGAAGAAAATTCACCATTTTTAGATCCACACAAATTAGCCAGCGGTGTTCGTTGTACTTTATTTTATTTATAACTGAGGCAATTGTAGAATATTCTTCTTTAGCTTTAGTTGAATGTGCAATGGGCAACGAACCCAATTTATTACCGTTATGCAGAAGTACACATTTTAGGCTGCGTTTAGAAGAATCTATAAATAGTCGCCAGTCATTTGGATCATACTCCTCTAATCCCATCGCTGTTACTAAACCAGGAACATCTGAACAATAAACAAATTCATCGTCTTCGGAAAAGAATGGAAGTAAGTTTTTTTCTCTGTTACGGTAGTATGAAATTGTTGTTCCTTGGGTTAACAGATTTTTTTGCTTTAACCGAGAAGCAAGAATTTCAGATGCTTTTTTAGAAAGTCCAAGGTCTCTCACTAAATCACTAAGCTCCTCCTGATTAAATTGCTCGCGTTCAGAAGAAATATCTAAATGCAAGTCATCTGATCCAAATTCAGAAATTGGTGAAGGAACATTTTGTCGTAAGTCGTGGAAATTGTGTGTAGATGTAGATGGTTGTGGTTCTGAATCCTCACTAGAGTACAGGACTGGTTGGGTAATAGACAACACGTTAGGATAAATCCATTTAGACCGGTTTGTTTTATTAATGCCTGTTATGTTGACAGCGCAAAAATAACAATCATCATAATGATTCGAAGGTTCCCGCCAGATCATTGGTGTTTTATACTTGAAGTGGGTCCGTTGCTTGTTTGCCCATAACCTTAAATACTCTACACAGTTTTTACATACAGTATTAGGAATCCAGTACTTGTCACGGGTTTCCATGGTAAATACGAAGTAGTCAAAATAAATTTTTTTAATAAAATCTGACACACTTTTTCTATTTTTTATAAGCGTGTATTCGCCACATATGTTACAAAAATAGTTGGGATTGATTTTACAGGTGTTTCTTGACGTAGCCATTGCACAATTTTGAAGTATATATCAAAGTAACACAATTTTCAATAAATAACACACGGGAACAAAATTGAACTTTTTTGTGTTGACTGATTAAATGTTCAATGTAAAATGATTTATATTTTTTGTCGTTATACTTTTCGCTTTCGTAAACACTTGTTGAATGAGAAAAATTGGTTGAATGAACCCATATAAATACTTAGTAGTTTTTTACTGAAGTACCAAAAAAAATTATATCCACAATTTTATTGACAGTCACTTATGAATGAACACATGTGTTCAGGGGAATTCCTTTAAAAAATCATCCGTTACCAACGGTAAACCACACATCAATAAAAACAAGTGGACTTTTCTTTTTTCTCTTTAATTGACTGTGAACTGACTAGGTGTCATAAAGGGACAATAAAATTTATAGGCGTTATGAGTTTGCTACCGCAACCATAAAAATGAAATAATCTTTTTTTATTACTTAATTTTTTTAATTCTTAGAATCATAAAAAACTAACTTATTACATACAAACACTTACACATTAGAAAATGTTATTTTTGTATGGAAATCGCGATTTATATCAATTCAGTAAATCGTGAACAAAATCAAAAGTTGTGCACCGATTGCAATGAAATAAAGCTCATTTTATTCGAAATATATTTAACTAACTGTTTGTAGACCAAAACTGTGATTTTTGTCCCATTTTTATTTTTTAGGAATTTTTAAAGAACAAAAAAAATGTTTTTTTTAAAAAAATTTTAATTTTTTTTCAAAACTTGAACGATATCTCTAAAACTACTTGAAAAATTTAAAAACAAAGTAAGCACGGCTTTAAGAGAATATTGTTTGCGAGTTTCGGATTTTTTTTTTAATTTAATATGGTGAACCGTTTTCAAGTTATTCCAATGTATGTAGCGGAAGTGCCTTAATTTTGAACATAACGGTATATCTCGAAAAGTCGAGCTGATAGAAAAAAACCAAGGGCAGATTTGGATTCAGCGTCCCAAATAACCTTAAAAACAATATTCAGTTCTTTATCAACAGAACCATTGTTCCCTTGTGTTATAGATCAGCCAAAAGAAGGGTCAGGCAATACAAATGATGGCAATACCGCAAGAAGATTCTTTTCAGATCCAGAAATAGCATCTGAAATAACAGGAGTGGATTTAAACCTTATTTTCAGATTTAAAATAATCCTAGAAGTACTTGCGTGCGATGAAGAAATTGACTCTAGAAAATTTGGAGATTATGCTAAGGAAACTGCAAAAATATATACAACCAACTACCCATGGAGAAATATGTCTGCAACAGTTAACAAAATCCTTTATCATGGAGAAGATGTCATTAAATATCATTTGGTGCCACTTGGAGATCTATCAGAGGCTCAGGAAAAAAGGAATAAGGATTTCAGATTTTATGGAGAGCACAATACTAGAAAAATTTCACGAAATTCCACAAATGAAGATCTATTTAATATATCATAGGCAACGTCAGATCCGATCATCTCCAGTATTCGAAATCAATGGAAAGTGGAACATCGGGATTTAGATGAAGAAGTCAAAAAACTACTAAGGAACAGAAATAACACAGAACAAACTATGGAATATTTGCAATCAATATTTGAGTCAAATGAATAATAACTATAATTGCCTTTCATGGTTATTTAAGTACGAAAAACATAGTATTAGTAAAAAATAATAATAAACAGGACCTACCATTATTACAAATGCAATTAATATCTATTGCAGTTTTTATTTTTAAAATGTTTTTTAATGTGATCAAATTTGACAGCAAAAAATAATAAATTTTTCTGTTGTAATAGCAAGATTTTTAGATAATATTATTAATTTTTTTTTAAGTTTAAATATTCTTTGAGTGTAAACAAATTTGCAAATTTGACAACAAAAAATTTTTAATTTTTTAGTAATAATAGCAAAATCTCCAGTTGATTAAAATACAAACATTAAATTTTTTAACAAATAAAAAAATAATAAACACATATTTAAAAAAAATTATTATTTTAAGCTCGAGGTCTGTATTTTAATATATAAAATTATATTTATTTATTTTATTTTCAATATTTCGCCAACTTCCGGTTGGCATCTTCAGGAACTCTTAAATTATAAGATATAAACACAAATAATAAACATTAATTTTACACACAATTCATAACAAAAATGAACTTACTAAAAAGCGAGTAACAATAGTCAAAATACCAATGCGTATGGACGAATTAACATTTTATATTGCACTAAATAATCTTATTTTATTTTACTAATTATATGCCTATAACTATGAGCACAGTTTTCTGTGTCTGTTTTGTAATTTATTCTCTTTTGTTTTGGTACGTTAATAATGTGTAACATTTCCAATGTAAAGCGTCTCTTGTAGTTGTTCTCAGTTTGTAAAATTTTAACTTTCTCAAAGTTTGGTTTGTGGTGTTTCTCCGCACAGTGGGCCGCAAGTGCCGTTCTTTGGGTTAAATTATTTTTAAGATCCGATTTATGTCCTGCTATTCTAGTTTTTAGCTTGTTTTTGGTTGTACCAAAATATACCTGATCGCATCTGTTGTTATTGTCCCTTCACATTATATTCTATAAATTTGATTGGATTAGTCTAATTTGTTGACTTTGCTCTTCGTGTTGGATAAGAGTTGTCGAAGTGTGTTGCCAGCTTTAGGTGCTATTTTATATCTTTCTTTGTTGTATATTTCAGATTTTACTATTCTTTCAGATATTTTTGGCACGTATGTTAACCCTCCGATGAGTGACAGTTCTGAACTTCACGGCCGTGTGAAAAGGTCCCTACGGACCTTTTTTGTAAATCATGTTTTTTTCATATAAAAATTTTTTTTTTGATTCTTTTTTTTTGTTTTTATTGTTTATAACTAAATTCTACATACAAAAATAATTTTTTCAATTTTTTTAATTTTTATTTTTTTTTTTTTGCTTGAATTTTCTTAAGACTATTATAAAAAAGTTTAAAATTATTGTTGTTGAGCGTGTACTTCTTGTCCCCCGCCCTGTGCGCAACTGTTGCAGCGATGTAAAAGTATGCTATGTTCTCCGCAAACAGCGTTGCCGCAGCCGAAGCAGTATGCCCGCGTTTTCCTCTGCCGCCCGTACTCAGAACAGCAAAGGCGACATGACGGTCTACTTGACCTAGCCGCAAACGACGGTGCATTGCCTTCCATCGGTCTTGGTAATACCTGAAATGAAAAGAAAAATAAAAAACAAATAAATATATATTCTATTCTTGAATTTGAAGATTTTTTTCTTACCCTGACATCGAATGCTTCCATCGCATTGCGTATCCTTGGATATGAGGTTATATGGTTGTTCAGGGCACGTTCTTCGATATTTGGTGTAGCCAATTGTTTCGTTAGCAGTAACAAGAACGACCGCCGTCTGTCACTCCTTTTTAAAGGCTTCATTTCGTTGTAAATCGTAAAAGCAGCCAATGCAGCGACGTCCAGCATATTATAAAACATGGCCAACGGCCATCGTTGTGTTGCTCTTTTGCAGCTGTAAGTGCCTAGCATTTGATCCATGGTATCAACCCCGCATTTGTTGGCGTTGTAATCTAATATGGCATAGGGCTTCCGCTTCTCGGTTTGCTCGTCAACGAGGCAGGTGTAGTGCATTGTGGATAGCACGTTCACCACTTTATTTTTTTTCGGCACGTATGAGCATAACGCTATATCCCCTTCGTTGAACCCAAATAATGTACTATTGATGGTGCGCTTCGGGTTCTTCTTGAACTCCTGTGGAATGAATGTTTTGTTGTAGCGCACTGTACCAACATAAGCGGTCTTCCTCCTCAACAAAATACGCGCCAAGTCAAGAGTGGTAAAGAAATTATCCGCGTATATAGTACGGCCAGCATCTAAATATTTTTCCACAAGATCCAGCACTACGTTCTGCCCTTGGTTTATAACCCGTTGTTGGTTTGGCAGTTTTCCAGAATATATCATTCCCTTCACAGGATAATAACTCTGTGAGTCGCATAACCACCATACTTTCAAACCATACTTAGCTGGCTTTGACGGAATGTATTGTGTGAAGCGGGTCCGGCCTCTGTAAGGGAACAACTGCTCATCAACTGTTAGTGCTTCATGAGGAGTGTAAGCTGCTGCCAAGTTATGTTGCAACATTTGCCAAATATCGTCAATAGCCACAGTTTTGCTGTTGATGAGTCGCTGTTGTCGAGTATTTCCATTGTCGAATCGAATAAATTGCTTTATACACATGAAGCGATCGTACGACAACGCAGCTTTGTATATTGGGCAACGCGTTGCGCCCCATAATTCCATAGCTGGTTCATGGTTTGATCTTGTAAGTCCAGCATAGGAAAAGGCAAAAAGGTCCCTAGGGACCTTCTCACTCATCGGAGGGTTAAAGATTTGTATGTTTTTGTAGTTTCTACTCTTACATTGTTCATCTTGTTATTCATGTTATTATTATTAAATAAAATTACTCATAATAGTAATAAACACAAATTTCACTTTAAAAGTTAAAAAAATCAAAAGTTCAACTTTGACCTAGAATTCCTTAAAAAGTCCTCGATCAATTATAATGTAATTAAAACTGAGTCAAGCTGAACTAAATATCTATCTATTAAAAAAAAATTACTTAAATATTTTGATCGGTTCAAAAGTAACAGAATTTTGGCCAATGAAAAACGATTTTCAGCCACTGTGCGACGTTTCGGTGGATATTCCCAATATTTTCAAGGATATTTTTATTAAATATTTAATCTTTCGTCAATTACATTTAATTTTAATTATAAATTTTGTTTCACATAAACACAACATAAAACACAAATTAGTTTGACAAAACAAATGTAAAAATAAATCAAAATTTTTTAAATATTACAGTATGTATTCCAAACCTAGTATCACAGTTGAAATCAACTTTAATATTTAAGTCAGCATTCTCATGTTTAACTTTTAGTATAAAAGTTAACACAAAATACATTAAAATATATTTAAAATAAATATATCGCTGACAACAACACCACACATAAAAAATACCATCAGCGCCATCAGCGCCAGAGCAGGGACCTGCGGGAAAAAGGTCCTCGAAAAAGTCATGCCTTATCAAGTGCCCTAGTACTTCAAAAGTACAAAAGGGAGAGTAAGTATAGTCGCGGCTCGGTAAGCACGCGTTGTGAAAATCGCGTAGTGATAAATAATTAAGTAATAATAAGTTTACCAAAATAAGAAACAAAATCAAAAATAAAAATTTTAAATTAACAGTAAAAATATAAAAAAAAACAGTAACTAAAGAAAAAAAATTCTAACAGTGAAATAAATATTTTCAAATAAAAAATTTTAAAATAATAGTGAAGTAAATACATAAAATTTTTAATTAAAGAAAGTGAAATTTGAAAAGTGAAAATGAAATAAATACCCCAAAAAAATAAAAAGGATAAGAAAAAATATATAAAGGTGCTATTACACGATGTGTTTTTTACATATGTACTGTCAAACTTCCCGCAACAAAAGTTGTACACATCGTGTGATACATATAAAACATTGTTTATGTACAATACATGAGGAAAGTCACATGTACATTTTTCAATTAGAACAGGTTCTATTTTGGCATGACAAACATATGAAAATACAACACTGCTTGTGGCGAAAGAAAAACAGTGTAAATTATAGAGATTAATATTGAAAGAAAAATAAATTGTTTAATATTAATTAACAATTAAAAAATATATAACATTTTTTTTAACAATAAATTTTTATAAATTCACAAATTAAATCAGCTGTTGTTTACATTTAGAGGTTATGTCATACGGAAATACATATGCACGTGTGATAGCAAAAATTATGAATCGTATGTAAAAGACAATTTTGACAGACATGCGGAATTTCAAATGGATAAAAAAAGCGACAGTACATATGTAAAAAACACATCGTGTAGTAGCACCTTAAAAACTTAATTGAAAACACTGACTGTAGTAAGTAGAAAGATAAAAATAGATATAAATTTTTTGAGAGTTTAAAAAAGAAAAGAAATTCAGAAATAAAGAAAAAAAAAACAATTTTGTTAAAACATTTAATAAATAAAAACAAAAATAATATGTAATCACCCTAAACTACAGAAAAGGTGGAAAAAATAGTAAACTAACTATTATAAAAAAATTAGAAAATTAATAACAACTAGAGAAAAATAATAAAATAAGTGAACACCAAATTAAAACTAAAAATAAAAAATACTATTAACTAAGCACTAAAATAATTTTTTTATATAAGTGAACAATAAAAAAGTTTATAATATTAAACAAACTATTTTTTTTTTTTCAAAAGCAAAGACACCAAATTAATACAAAATTTTATTCAAAAGTAAAGACTAGAAAAAAACGAATTAAAATAAAGCTGAACACTACGGAAAATTCATCAACTAAACCACATTAAGTTCCTGTAATCATCGAAGTACGATAAAGCTGAAAGCTACGGAAAATTCATCAACTAAACCAGATTAAGTTCGTGTAATCATCGAAGTACGAGATGCTGTTATTAATGCAAGAATAATTTTATATAAAATATCATTGTTAAAAAAAAAAAAAAAAAATAGTGACCAAACCAAACTAAATTTTAGTCCTCTAAAAAATTTTTTTAAATTGTATTTTTGTTAACATAATTAAATGTTAACCTTTTAAAAATTTGCGTATAAATTCCTCATTGAATTTTTTAATAAGACCAGATTTTTAAATTCCCTTTATCAATCCAATTTTCTCCTTTAAACAAAATGCCGGACGAAACAATTAAACAACTGTCGGAAAGACTGAGTAGGCCACTGTCAGTGCCTGCAAGTGGGACAACAGCCAAAAAAGTAACTGGACTAAACGAAATTCAGAGGAACCAGATTATTGAAATAATTAACGAGGGTTTCTGGAAAATCAGATGAGTTCAACTCCTGACGAAAATCCTTCGACAGTGTTGGACCTATACTCCAGCCTTAAGGGAACAGGGCGATATTATGCAATTTTACATACTATAAGGACGAAAATTACTGGGGATGCAGATACTGCATTTGAATCGTATAAAACACCTTTAGATTGGCCTCGAATGAAGAAATGTCTGATGATGCACTATTCCGATAAGAGAGATATCGGTACTTTAGAATATCAAATGACAGTTCTGTGTTAGAGCAAGCTGTCTAACAACATCTTTCGCTGATACTTGATAAAGTATCATGTTTAAATTTAGACGAAGGAAGCCTTCGCTCAATGACAAATACTTACAGAGATAAAGCCCTGGATACATTTGTTAGAGGTTTAAAGGGTGATCTTCCATGGTTGCTTAGCGTGCGCGAACCAACTTCTTTGCCCGAAGCATTACATATTTGCTTAAAATTGGATAACATGACATTTCGTATGAATTACGCTCATGGAAGTAACCAATCCGTTTTTAGGAAATTGACAGAAATTCTTTCCTGAGCTCGCTTACGTTGGTGGTAAGACAAATAACAGACCACCGTTGCCATCCCGTAATGGTCCTATGCCAAATTATAACCCAAATTATACTCGTAACACAAATTTTAGGCCAACCGGTTATCAAAATTTTAGCCTAAGACCACAATTTAATCAAGGAACCAAATCTGTTTTCCGAACCAATATATTAAACCCAATATTCAACACCGAATTATCAAAAACCAACTCCTAGAGTAGTACCTATGGACGCGGATAGATCTATCCAATCGAGACACATTAATTATGTATATGAACAGACCACCAGTTAACAAAGTTTCTAAGAGACCTGCTGGGGGCTCATTTCAATGCCCAATCAACAAACTCCAAAGGAATTTTCATGTGGTAACCGACAATGAGGATACTCAACGGCAATAGACCAGGTTCCACTAGATTGTGAATATTTCCAAGAAGAAGGCGCAGTTGGGGGGGATAACAGAAATGGACGAATATTATAGGGAATTTACCAACAGCGGACTTGAGATGTTCGAGAATTCACCTGAAGATCTCGAAACCGAGAAAAATAATCGCATAACACCAGATTACGCACAGGAAGATTTGCTGAACGATCTTAATTTTTTTGGTTAAATAGTTCCTCGATACCATACTTTCCAAAAACTCTCAAATTCCTTTTAGATACCGGTAGTAATAAGAATTATATAAAACCTAATTAATCATAGACCTAATCAGGACAAATTTAGCGCAAAATCTATTGCATGAAATGTAGGAATTACACATCATGTCATTTTAAATATGTTTGGCATCAATGATGTCCCTATAAAATTTTGTATGTTACCAGGATTTAGAAACTTCGATGGGATATTAGGCAACGATAGTTTAAAGGAGTTATCAGCCGTGATTTATACTTCGAAGAATTATTTTACGGTAAAAGGGGGGAATAAATATTCCAATATTCCAATACATTTCCCAAGATGTCAATATGGAGCTCCTTTCTGAAAACCTAAAAAAGGTATCTCGAAAACATTGTAAGCCACCATAAGAGTTTATTTGCAGATCCTGATGAAAGGCTCACCTATACAATGAGAGTTGTTGGTGATATACGTACTTCCACGGACATACCAACTTATACCAGAAATTACCCTTACTCAATGGCCATGAAGGGAGTAGTCGAAGAGGATATTAATAAATTATTAAAAGATGGGATAATAAGACCATCACGTTCATCTATATGGATTGTATCGAAGAAACAAGATGCTTCAGGTAGACAAAAATATAGATTAGTTATAGATTTCAGGAAATTAAATACGATCACAATACCAGATAGGTATCCCATTCCCGAGATGAATGAAGTTCTTTCACATTTAGGAGGTAATAAATATTTCACCGTAATAGACTTAAAGAGTGGATTTCATCAAATACCAATTAGAGAAGAGGATATAGGGAGAGAAACAGCTTTTTCAGTTAATAATGGTAAACATGAATTTACAAGAGTTCCATTTGGGGTAAAAAACGCCCGTCCATATTTGAGAGGACGCTGGACGATATCCTCAGGGAACAAATTGGCAAAACATGTTACGTCTATATTGACGATATAATATCTTTAGTAAAGACGAAAAAGCACATTTTAAAACTTGAATGACATTTTGGAAACACTTAATGCTGCTAATATGAAAGTCCAGTTGGACAAGTGTGAATTCTTTAAAGAGGAGGTAGAATTCTTGGGATCCATTGTTTCTTACAATGGAGTAAAAGCAAACCCAAAAAGGTCGAAGCAATAGTAAATTTTGCTTATTTCACCAAACCTAAAGAGCTCCGATCCTTTCTAGGCCTTTCAGGATATTATAGAAGGTTCATGAAGGGTTACGCAGACTTCGCAAAACCTCTAACTAAATTACTGCGAGGAGATGCAGGTACGATTTCCAAATCTGAATCAAACCGTAGAAAAATTCAAATGGATAATGAAGCCAAAAATGCCATCAATTCATTTAAAAAAAGCCTTAGTTTCTAGAGAAGTAGTTCTCACATATGCTAATTTTCAGAAGCAGAAGAAAATTACGCAGCCAATGAAAAATAAATGCTTGCTATAGTAAGGGCATTAGGAAACCTTAGAAATTACTTGTATGGGTCAGCTAAAATTATCATCTTTACAGATCATCAACGGCTGACATATGCACTTAGCACAAAAAATAACAATAGTAAAATGAAATGAAATATAAACCTGGTAGAAATAATGTAGTAGTAGACGTGCTTTCTAGACCTCCAGTGACTGGAATAAATTCTTTATCAGGCACGGTGCACAGCAGTGACGGCTCTCCACAGGATCTTATTCCGAGCATGGAAGCCCCAATAAACGTATTTAAGAACCAAAGTTTTCTTTCTGTAGGCGAAACACCCACTTACCAATTTAAAATCATATTCCCAGGGTATCATCGACATCTTATAAGCGAACCTAACTATGATGAACAGAAACTTAGGGAAGTTCTAAAAAAGTACCTATATCCGCCCGTTATTAATGGTGTAAAAACTCCTGAACCAATAATGGGGAAAATTCAAACAATTTATCCAGACGGAATGTCGATTTATACAATTGGTAGTTGATGACATAGCGTCAGAAAACGATCAAGAAAATATAATTGTGGAAACATTAATAGTGCTCATCGCAACGTGAAAGAAAACAGATTGCAAATTATGGAAAAATATTATTTTCCAGGAATGGCAAATAAAATTAAAAGGATCATAAAACTATGTTCGACTGGTAAGAAAAATAAGTATGAAAGACACCCAAAAAAGAGACGCTTGTTTTTCCAGCAGTGTGGGCTGGCGCATTATCATGATGCAAAAAGTATCGCCGAAGTTCCTCTTTTTGGCGTTTTCCCAATAAACTTCGGAATACTTCTGGTAAGCAAGTTTCAGTATACCATTTGGCAGTTACCGTCTGACCTTTTTCAAAGGAATAGCAGCTACAACTTTCTCTCTGGTGAAGTAAACTGACATCATTACTTTTGTTGCTTTGCTTTAACGTGTGGATTTGCACCTTCTGGGCTCCATACCATGCTTTGTTGTTTTGTTTCAGGATCGTACTTGTAAAACCATGCTTCATCATCTGTTACAATTTTCTTAAAATTGGAAGACTTTCCTTTTTCGAATTTCTCAAGAAAATAATGAGCAAAACGCACACGTGGCCCTTTTTGAGCTTCAGTTAAAATTCTAGGAACCCATCGTGCAGATTTTTTCGTGTATCCAAGATTATTTTTTAATATTCGCGATACAGCCATGGCATTCAAGCCCAGTTCTTCAGCAATCATTTCCTGGGTCAATATTGGATGTTCGTCAATTTTAGACTTCACCAGCGCTACACTTACATCGTCAGTCGCAGATTTTGGACGGCCATCTTGAGGTTCGTCCTCCACAGAAAACTGACCGGTGTGGAATCTCCGGAACTACTTTGAAATAGTCACAAGAGATGGCGCATACACTCCAAACGCTGTTTGGCATTCACTAAATATTTCCACAGGCTTGAGCTTACGCCGAAATCCAAAAAGAATAGCAAACCGAATTTCTCGCTGCGTTGGCACAGGGATATCCACTGACACTGCTTCACTAAGTTTACGTTTTTTTTTGTCTCCATTTTGACCGATCTTTCTGAAAATAAGTGTGATATATCGTAAGATTATATTAAAAACTTGTTATATGACAGCAACTAAGCGAACTTTTGTTAGTCCCCCCGTATGTCCAAATAAAATTACTAAAGGGACGATCGACAGAAGATGTTAGGAGACCTCATAGGGAAATATTATTTTTTTACGGGGTACCGAAAAATATTGCCATGGACAACGAACGTTCTCTAAATTCAGCTTCAATCCTACTCATGATGAAAGACGATTTTAAAATAAATGTTTTCACCACTCCATCTTATAAAAGCGAAGCGAACGGACAAATAGAACGCTTCCATTCAACTTTAGCAGAGATAATGAGATGTCTTAAAAGGGAAGGGACATCTAGAAATTTCAAAGAACTATTAGAAAGAGCTGTAAATGAATAAAACCATACCATCCATTCAACGACAAAAAAGAAACCTGTAGATCTTTATTTTGGTCGAACGATCGACTTTTCACCCCAAGATTTGGAGATAAATAGATTATCCAACGTTGACCGACTAAAGCGTAAACAGAAAAATTACTTGACTTACCAAGTTAAAATAAAAAAACCAATTAAGGAATACATACCTGGTCAGCTAGTCTACGTTAGGACAAATAAAAGATTAGGGACAAAACTTTCTAATCGGTTTAAGGAAGAGATAGTGAAGGAAAACCGTAATACAACTAAAGTTACGGAAAGTGTCCGCGTTATTCACAAGAGTCACATTAGAAATTGACAATTTTTTTTTCATTTTCATCTCATTTATCTTCTTTTTACAGAGTACTAATTGGTAACATCCTTGCGGATTTTAATATACTTGACTACTATAATGCGAGATTAATAACCATTCAGAATGGGATTGCAAAAAAACAGAATGGCACCTTCAAAGTTATACATTCTAGCGACTTAGAACAATATAGAATTTTAGCACAGGACATTGAACCTACATTGAACACTAATATTACATATAGTCATCCGCTCCGTCCGTTTTTAAAACAAAAAGTCTCCGATATTAATGGACTCCTCAATCTGTTAAGTCCACACGTAAGAAGATCTTTCGATTTTATTGGTAGCGCTTAGAAATGGGTTGCTGGGACTCCAGACAGCCATGATTTTGAAATTTTAAATCAGAAAATTAAAAATGTATTAGAAAATAACAACAGACAAATGAATATAAACGAACTTACAACTAGCAGATTTCAAGATATTTCAAACATTACAAATCAAATATTAAAAGTAATGCGGGAAGATTGGAATAATGAACTGGCAAATACATTAGAACACAAATTAACATTAATTGAAAAATCCAATTATGTTTTAAGATATTACAATATTCCAATTTTTAATGTAGAATGAAATGCTATCATTTGGAAGCATAAAAATTGTGACAAAAATAAAGAAATTTTATATATTTTAAGTATTCCCATTGCCCAAAATGATATTTGTAAAAATTGCAAATATTGATAAAATTGAATATGCCAAAATTTTAGTAATAAAATAAATTGTAGTATTCGCCATTAAAGAAAGCTGCAAAAGCTACAATGATTTAACAATATGTAATAGAGATTAGCTTGTAAAATTAAATGATAAATTTTGTATAACTAGTTTATTAAAAAAAAAAATCGGTAGCTGCACGTCCCAGCAATAGAAGAAATCGGAAGCGACTTACTACTGCTGAATCAATACATTGGGAAAATTAAAATAAACGAAGACGAAATAGAATTGAATGGAACTTATTTGGTCAACTATTTCAATACAACAGTCAACATTGATGGTCGGGAATACTATTCAAAAGATATAAGTGGCAACAGACCTATACCAGCTTCACTACAACCAGGAGCATGGAATAGCAAAACCGAAGAAATCCTCTCACTGCAAAGACTCCAAAAATTTAATATGGGAAACATCAAAAGATTGGAAACACTGGAAAACAAAAATAGCTTTCTACTAACATCAAATGTCATCATTGTATCCGTTTGTGTTATCATCGCTTGAATTTCTAAGAAGAAGAAAACAAAACATGAAAATGAAATAATAGAAACGAAAGAAGCCAAACCAGAACATTCAGTTGTTGTAAAATTTACAGAGGAAAAAATTAGGAAGAAGAATTCCACCATTTACGACATCCACACATTTTAAGCAAGGAGGGAGGAGTTAACACAAAATACATTAAAATACATTTAAAATAAATATTTCGCTGACAGCAACACCACACATAAAAATACCAAAATTAGTTCACAAGCTGACGTGGCGTATGTAAATCCAACAAAACAGTTATTTCACAACAATACCATTGCACGCGCCATCCGGCTCGATTACCAAAATACAGAAATTCTGCAAGGTAGTATTTTCCCACCAACAACATTGAACGACATTGCACGGGCCGACGAATAAAGCAGATCTTTTTACAATAATACCATTGCACGCGCCAATGGTCAACATCTGGCGCGATTACCAAAACACAGAAATTCTGCAAGTTAGTAAATTCGCACCAACAACATTGAACAGCATTGCACGAGCGAAAGAATAATAAAATACCAGAATGGCGTGATCAGCAACCCTGTTGTTATAAATTAGGGTAGTTTTAGAATATAATTGCTTTTAATTTTGAATTACGAATAAAGGCGGTTGTTGTGTCGCCATCAGCGCACAACAATTATTTTTTTTAATTAAAATCCATCGAGGAATTTAATTTATATTGGGTAAGGCAGCGCATACATAGTCAAATATTGCCACTTTTAGCGTGCTTTTAACATTCCTATTGTGTGGTTAACAATACGCCTAGCATTTGCGTGAATTGCATTGAAATAGGCTTCTGTAGACCTTTCAGCGGCTCCTGCATATGGTATTATATACCAAGCGCTCTGAGGAATATCCAGAGTCTGTTAAAATATAAAATATATGTGGATGCTTAAAAGTAATCACGAAAGGACAAACAAACTTAATACCTACCAAGAACCCAAACGTTTAATCCGTTCTCTGTGTACAATTGCTCTTCAGAATGCTTCCAAACAAAACTGTCGTGCGCAGCACCGAATTAATAGCCAATAATTTGTATTGATGATCATAAATCTAAACGTTTCACAAAACTGATAAATGATAAATGCTTTTGTGCTATCATTGTATTTAGGCTGTGAAACTCTTTCTATTGAAGACCATGTATTAATAATCCGCGGGTGCTTGGAAACCGAAGTGTGTGCCGTCTACACATCTAACCACTAAAAGTACCTTTTATATTTTAAGTAGTTTATATATACTGTCGTATAAATACTTCTAGAGATTTTCAACTTGGCCATGAAACATTCCAAAAATTGTATAATATTGGAACACAAATTGTCAGTATTTCATTTGTTAAGTTTTTTACAACTTTGTGCATAGTACTTTGTGCTATTACAAGTAAAAAATCGTTCTAGGCATTACGCTGAAAGCTACCACTGGCCAAAACGGTCTAGGCAGCGGCAAGCTGCGATGTGGGTGGTACGGACGTCGACAGAAATACTTATTTCGGATATAACATATTTAAAAGCTTCTTGTGGCAGTCGAAAACGTCTTCTAAATCTATGGATGTTGAAAATTTAGTTAAAATTGTTCTCTTCAAGGACACAACTTACTCAACTTTAGTTAATGAAAAAGGATGCTTTCGTCACGAATATTTCTTCTTATAATGGCAATCTTCGATTCCGAAGATGAGGAACACAAAAAACATTTGGATCATTTTAAAGTTTTCTGTATTTTTGCAACAATTTTACAATACATCACTGTGTTATTTACTTTGCTTTCTCTTTCGTAATGTCTTTCTTATTGCCATATGCTTACAGCATTGTAAAAAAATAGTAGTAGGTAAAATAAAATACGATCGAATATCGTGATCCAAAAAATTGCAGCCAATTTCGATTTAGAACGCTACGATTTGGCCCCTGGACGGACGGACATCGCTTAATCGACACAGAAAGTGATTCAGAGTAGATCGGTATAATAAAAGTTGGGTGAAAGTCAAATATTTTTGGTAGTTATAAACATCAGCACAAAGTCATTAAAACCTCATCACATAGTGTATAGGGTATAATTAGCAACCCACTGACCTATTGTAGTGTGATTGATAAGTCATAGTTACCATACCTTCAGTACGGTAACTAAATGGTAACTTTAAACCATATTTATAAATAATGACAATATCCACACTCACTGAACTTAAGCGTGGGAATTTTTATTCTCACTGCTTTAGTTATACATTTACGTGTGAACTTGCTTACTAAGCAAGTTCATACTCATAATCATTTACCTGCATGGGAACCACTGTGTGTGCATGTTTTAACACGTAATTGTAAGTTAGCATTAAGCAATGTATATGTATGTATGTGCACGTGTGTACATTCTTATGTGTACATGTATACAGAAGTAAGGTAGATTAAAGTTTAAAGATAAAATAAAGAAGCAGTAAATAAATGAAGATACAAAAGAACAGTCACTGAAGCGAGTTTGAAATTAATATTAATAAATTATAAATTGCATTAGAACAAATAATTCGAATTTATGAAGTAATTCTGGCGCAACGCCCCATCGTAGTTGAAATAAAGTATAAAAGTTAAAGTGATTGTGCATTACAATATATAATTCGAATTTATAAAACAATTCTCGCGCAACGCCCCAGCATAGTTACAATAAAGTATAGAAGTTAAAGTGACTGTGCATTAAAACAAACACTTCGAATTTATGAAACAATTCTCGTTCAACATCCCATCATAGTTGAAATAAAGTATAGAAATTAAAGTGACTGTGCATTACAACAAATAATTCAAATTTACGATAAAATTCTCGCGCAACAAACCCCATTAATAATCCAACATGGGCAAATACCTAGTGCATCATTTACGCACCCATTCCAATTTAAAATTTTGAGAAGGAGGAAACACGTGTTAATACACCAGCAACAGCCACAAATAATCAACGACAACACCGGCTGCATCATATAAATGGCAGAAGCATCTCAAACAACAATAGCAACAACCAACGGCATAAACTATGGCAGCAGAAACAGTAAAAGTTAAGTACAATATTTTAAGAAAATAAATTTTATTAAAATAATATATAATATTAAAAATATGCTAAGTATATTTTAATATAAAATCAAAAAAAAAAAAAAAAAAGTTAAATGATAAATCTAGTATATTAAAATCTCTATATTTTAATATTCAATTGAAAAACAAAACTCTACCAATTAAATAGGAGAAAAGAATAAATAAAATGAAATGAAGGAAAAATATACAATCTTGTTACAAATGTATCTAATATAATTTAAATATAATATAGGAATAACTCTAAAACACCTTGGATAATAAAGAAATTAATAAAAATTGTAACATGATTGATCTTAAAGGAATAATTTTAAATAGATAGTGTACCTCGACCACAGAGAAAAGGAAAAATTTAGGAAACAATTTTAATTAAAATTTGAAAAATATTCAAACATAATTTTTCTTTAATCGTAATTTGCATAGGAGAAACTAACATATTTTAATATGGGGAAAACTGAATCTAAATTAGAGAAACCAAACGCAAATTACCAACATCGAAGTTGTCCACCACACGAATCAAATAAATTCCTTGTGGTACCTCACATTGTGCCTAGTGGTAATAAGCATAGTTAATTTGCTCCTGAAATTTTACCTTTTGCACAAAAGATCTCTTCGGATGAGATATATGAGTAGAGGCGACAACCTTGATAAGGTTTAAAAAGGGGGAAAATCGCAAAATGAAAAAAAATTATTAATAATTTTCGAACATATTATAGTTTTTACATAAATTTTTTTTTCTCCACTTCTCAATTATAATTGAAGATAAATATAGTTTGAAATAAAAAAAAAATATTTATATATTGATGACACTATCGGTTACGTTAATTTGATTAAATTTTTGATTTTAATATTTTTTTCTCTCGCAATTGGGAAATGGCATTAACTGTCTATATAAAAGGAAATTTTCCACACATATGATTATTATTGTGCATGTCTACACCAGATAATTATGACTAATTGGCATCAAGGGCCAATATGAAACAAAAGATAAATATAGATATCAATTTTAAAGACAATTTATTAGATTAAAAGTGCTAGCATTGCAATAAATTTATCTTTACACATATATTTTTCGTATTCATAAGTAATCGCGCGTATTTTTTCACAGTCGCGGAATTGTCCTAATTATACTTAGAGGTTGACTAAAATTTTGCATGGACTGGCAAACGATATTAGGCCAGTGAACAGTGATTAGGGAAGAATTTGAAAAGTCACACTAATGCTTAATACTGACAGGCCTACCAGGGAAGATACAGTGGAAAAACATCTGAAAAACCTCTATTTACGACTCGGGGAGATCAGAGTGTTATTAAACGTCGATTATCAACGATTGACGTCCGCACACAAGGTTGCGGCAGAGGGTTTTTTTCATTGATTTAAGAAATAAACTAATAAGTGTAGCCGCCCGCAGGGGCATTGAAACAAAATTGCCCCAATCATTACATGAAAGAGTGGAATTTATTGAGCATAGGGAAAAAGTGTCAATTCGGACGGAAATAATCAGTCGACACATGCCTCAATCAGCATCGGAATTTTTAAGAACAGCTTCAAGAACTATACCAGACTTTGACGGGAGGCCAGAGAACATACAAAGTTTTCTGGATGCATTGGCACTTGTGGACTCAATTGCTGAGGACCAAGATGCGGTGGCCGTCAATTTTGTAAAGACCAAATTGAAGGGAACGGCACGTACTCTCATATAGGCCAATTTGGCCAGCATTATTACCAGGCTAAGTACATCGGCAAAAGGCGAGTCTGTTGAGGTCCTATCGGCAAAATTAATGAACCTCAGGGTGGAAAATCACCGAACGATTATACCAGGCAAAAAGGCTACAAAGTGCCTACATAGCTGACGGCTTGGCAACAACTGCAGCAGAAAAAAACACCACAAACATTGCCATTAAAGCAATGACGAGGAGCTGCACCAACGAAAGAGTGGCCCTCGTAATGAAAGCCGGCCAATTTAGCACCCGTAACGATGCTGTGGCCAAATTCATAAATAGCTCCACAGATGCGGCCAAAAATAATACTGTGATGTATTACAATAAGGGTAGAAATGCCCCCAAGGAACCAAGGACGTGGTCGGTCTAATGGAAATTTCCGGGGACGCGGAAATAACACGGGTTACCGTGGCCGCAATAATCAGGGCAATAATATGGACCATTATGTCCGAAACGGTAATTACGGTAGTCAATACAGTCGCCGTGAAAACTATAATAATAGTAACAGGAATTATAACAACAACGACACCAATCGTTACAGAGGGAACTATGTCAGGGCAGCTCACGAAGAGGAGGAAAACGTGCAATCCCAAATACTCATTAGGTGAGGATATAAAAAACGGTAGAATCTTAAACATAAATTTAAATTTAGCGTCATACATTTCCTTAGGATCAAAATTGAGCAACAACATATCTACATACTTAGTCTCGATAATTAAAATTGGACAAATCGGAAAAGGGAGAATAGACACAAATAAGACCACTAGTCTCCACGGCATTGGAAGTGGCATAATTTATTCAAAAGGGAAACTTGAAACGGAACTCATATTCAATACACTACTAATAAAACATGAATTCCATGTAGTAGAGAATGAATTCCCATTTCCATCTGACGGAATACTCGGGCTTGATTTCATCAAAAGTACAATTGCATACTAGAATATTGAACGGATCATAATATGATGGTGCTAAGACCAGACGATTTTCCCAACAGTATATATATACCCATGTGTGAATCTCCAAACATTAATATAATTTCACTACCTGCAAGATCAGAGGTAATTAAGAAAATATATATAAAATGTCCAAAGGGGGATGTGTTCATCCCAAATCAGACCCTTCAGGAGGGGATATTTATAGATAATACGATTTCGGACTGCGAAGAAACTTTTGTTAGGAAAATTAACACAACAAACAAAAGCGTAAGCCTGTCAGGTTTTGAGGTGAAAACGGAAATCTTGGATGATTACGAGATTGCAAAAGCAACCGAAAGCGAAAATAGTAAGGAAAAATTAGAAAAATTATCGAAAAATTTCCCAAAGTTCGTGGAAAATGAACTCAGGGAATTATGTAGGGAATATATAGATGTCTTTGCACTTGAAACTGAGAGAATTTCAGTGAACTATTTTTATAAGCAGAGATTAAGATTAAAGGATAACGATCAAAGCTATAGTAAAAACTACAGAATACCTCATACGCATAAAGAGGAAATAGTGAGACAAGTAGGTAAGTTGAGGCATAATAGAGCCGTTAGCTTCGGAATTTAATAGCCCAATTTAATTAGTTCCAAAGAAATCTATAGCCGCAAGTGTTAAGAAAAAATGGAGATTAGTAGTAGACTATAGGGGAGTTAACAAGAAATTAATTGCAGACAAATTTCCATTACCGAGAATAGATGATATTCTCGACCAACTTGGTAAGACTAAATATTTTTCATGCCTTGATTTAACACCTGGATTTCATCAAATTGAATTAGATGAAGAATCAAGAGACATTACATCATTTTCGACGGATAAGGGTTCATTTCGATTTAAACGCTTACCGTACGGGCTTAAAATAGCCCCAAATTCATTTCAGAGAATGATGACTATAGAATTGCTGGTGTACCACCTGCACAAGCTTTTCTGTATATGGATGATTTGGTTGTACTTGGCCGTTCTGAAAAGCATATGATAAAAAATTTAACAGATGTTTTTAAAACATGCCGAAAATATAACCTTAAATTATATCCAGAAAAGTGCCCGTTTTTTGTTCACGAGGTAACTTATTTAGGGCACAAATGTACAGATAAAGGCATTCTCCCAGATGATAGCAAATTCAAGATAATTCAATACTATCCAACACACAAAAATGGCGATGAAACTAAACGATTTGTTGCATTTTGCAATTATTATAGACGTTTTGTTCCAAATTTTGCGGAACAACAACAAGGCTATGCAAGAAAAATTCAAAATTCGAAAAGAGCGAGGGCTGTAAAAAAGCATTCGAATATTTAAAGGATTCATTAATGAGTCCAAGGATACTGCGATATCCAAATTTTAATGAAAAATTTTATATTACAACCCATGCAAGAAAATATGCATGCGGTGCCGTACTAAGCCAAGAGTACGACGCGTTACAACTTCCTATATCATATGCTTCAAGATCATTCACCAAGGGTGAATCAAATAAGTCTACTATCGAACAGGAACTAGCGCCTATACACTGGGCAATTACTTATTTCAGACCATATATTTATGTCACAAAATTAGTATAGAGAAATAGTATAACGGACACTCCAAAAATGTATGAAACATTGACCATAAAAGAGGTCAAGAAAATTGTTCGCCTAAAGTTTCCTTAGAAAAGGAAAAACATCTTTAGAAAAGATAAATTTACATGACCTTGTTGTTAATGGGAAAATTGATTTAGGTCAATTCTTCTCTAGGTTGGAGAATATAACCGAAAGCAAGGGCATAGATAAGTTGCAACTTACTCTGAATGATAATATATTTGATTGGATCCAAATTAATGAATTTAAAAATAAAGCGAACAAACAATTGAAGAATTTAATAATAGCGTTAACGCCAAGTAGAACAATAATAAAGGCCGAGGAAGAGAAAAACAAAATTTTGGAGAAATATCATAACGATCCGTTATACGGTGGTCATCCAGGAATAGCAAGGATGACGGCAAAATTAAGTGAAATATATTTTTGGAACGGAATGTCCAGAGACATCCGTAATTGCATAAGAAAATGTAAACAATGCCAGATCAACAAAACCCAACCGAAAACAAAGGAGCCAATGGTAATGGCGGAGACGCCAGCCCGGGCATTTGACGTCATCATTACAGATACAATTGGACCTTACATTAGATCCAATAATGGCAGTGAATACGCTGTAACCATATGTGATCTAACTAAATACTTAGTCACAATACATATACCTGACAAGCAGGCCAAGACCGTGGCAAAGCAAATTTTCGAAAATTTTATTTTGATTTATGGTCCTATGGGATATGGGAACTGAGTACAAAAATCAGACCCTGCAAGAACTTTGTCAGCTGTTGAACATTGAACAGCTTACCATCATCAGACACTAGGTACAATAGAAAGATCTCACAGGCTCACAGGACATTCAATCAGTATGTTCGATCATACCTTTCATTGGACAGAACAGATTGGGACGAATGGTTAAAATACTTCACGTATTGCTTCAATACGACACCATCCACTATTCATGGTTATTGTCCATATGAAGTCGTCTTCGGTAGGAACATCCCGGACATAAAATTTCTTGATTCGAATATAGTAGACCCACTGTATAACTTAGAAGCTTATGAAAAGGAGGTAAAATATAGGCTTCAACAGGCACGAACGCGCGAGTTAGCGACGCTCATGCATAAACATGTTAATAAACATATACATGTTGTTTCCCTAATATTCTTTTAAGACAACAAGTAAATTTCCATAGATGATAAGAGGGTAATTAGTAACTAGACATATCATAAACAACAATTTATGTAAACACACTTAAACAACCATAATTAAATATTGTATCTAAACTATTGAGCAAAGGAATAAGATAAAAAGGGTCAAACAAATATAAATATACAAATATTGTAAAGATCATAAAATATCATAAATATACAAAATATTGTAAAGATAATAAAATATCATAACTATACAAATATTGTAAAGATCATAAAATATCATAAATATTGTTAAAAATCATAAAATATCATAAATATTGTAAGCATATGTACAACATGTTTTGTTCCAAAATATCCATTAAGACAAAGGAAATATTATTTGTAACAAATTAGTATTTAAAAATATATTTTTTGGAATTTGAGAGAGTTAGTTAAGATTTAGCATAAGGACTGAACAGAACTCATTTTAAGAAAATATAAATAAAAATAAAAGTCGCGTAGCCGACAAAAAAATTATATTTTTTATTTAACGTGAAAACGTAGAAATTAATTGGCGATCCTGCCAGGAGCAACATATACTTTGTTGTTTCAGCGGACCATCGGAATCCTTGTCGCAGCAAGCACATATAAATCTTCATAGAAGAAAAAATAAATAATTCTCCATAGAAGAGGATATAATTTAAGCAAAGTACTCAGTAAAAATCTACATATGTGAATATTTTTTTTTAATAAGGTCGTGCATAGATGTCAAAAAGAAGATCTATATTTGATAAATTACGCCCCTTAGAGCATACAGAAGAAACGACTATGTCAAATAACGTAGAAATCGAAATGCTTACACAGCAAATGGCGGCATTACAAGCCATGATGCAGACAATGATACAGCAACATACAACGGAAGTTAATGCACTGAAACATCAAATACAACAGGTAGGAGTAAACTCTCTTATAAACCAACCTCGACCCGCATCACTGGAAGCAATAGAAACAAGAATTACAAACCCCAATGAAGTCAAGTTGGAAGTTTTTAAATCACTCCCTATATTTGATGGTGAAATCACCAAATACCGAGTATGGAGAGAGGATACATCTCGTATGATGGATAGCATAGAGCCTCTCAAGGGCACAAGTATCTATTCACAAGCATTACAAATAGTCAAGACAAAAATACAAGGAGCAGCAGCGCAGGTCTTGGCAAATCATGGCACTATATTCAATTTTGATGCCATTAGAAATAGACTCGACTACACCTATGCAGATACACGTCCCCTGTACGTTTTGCAGGAGGAAATGAAAAGGTGTTATCAGGGAAGAAAAACCCTAGAAGAATTCCATGATGAAATAAATAAAAGCTTGAGCCTGATAATTTCAAAAATATCGATGTCCGGATATGGACAAGAAGCCGTAAGTCCAATGACAGATCAAGCCTAACAAGATTCCGTCAGAGTATTTATAACGGGAGTTAACAATACGTTTGTATAATCCACGTTATATGCAAACGGTCCAGAAAATTTAGAGCACGCATATACTATTGCATGCACCATTGAGCATGACAGTAGACACCAGAACTTGAAGCTGTCATATGAATCTAAATATCCGCAGAAGACGCACGAAGCACAGAGACAACAGTTCTAGTCAACTCAGAAGTATCCACCACGGCAACAATTTTCCCAACAACAGTTTTTCCAACAACCACGGCAACAGTTCTCAACAAAACAACATTTCAACAAATTCCAACCACGACCAGAGCCCATGGATGTAAGTTCCGGCAACACAATCCAGCGACAACCCACATACTTTAACTCAAATCATCAATACAACAATCAACCATGGAAACGACAACGTGAGCCCAGCGGAAATTTCCAACAGAACAAACTAATGAGAAATAACAACATCACCACTGAAGATGATACTAGCAGCATCATTGTAGAACCAGGTACTGTAAATAAACTAGTTGTTAAGAATCTATAACTAAAAAACGGGTTGCCCCACATAACCATGATCGATGAAAACAAAATATCATATGATGTATTAATGGACACCGGAGCAACCCATAATTACATTAAAAAGTCATTACAATTAAATTATCCACAAAAAATACAACCTATGCAAGTCATTTCAATGCATGGAACGTCACTAGTTAATACCAAACAAACACTAAAATTTCTCGGCAGGAACATAGATTTCTTCGAGTTAGATAACATGGAAAAAACTGATTTGATATTAGGATGGAAGGGAGTAAATATGCTAAACGCAACAATAGATAGTAGAAACATGACATTTACAATAAATAGAACTGAAGAAATTAGTAATATAAACTATACCATAGGTAATGAATTATATAAAGAAGATATAGATAAGTTGATGAAGGATAACAATGGCATAGGACCATTACCCTTCACTACAACGATTGAAGCCACGATTAGGACAAAAACAGACGAACCCATTTGGACGAAGCAGTACCCATACCCCATAGCGGATAACGACTTCGTAAACAATGAAATTAGAAAGTTATTACAAGATGGTATAATCCAACGAAGTAATAGCCCATATAATTCACCCATTTGGACTGTTCCAAAAAAAGGCGTAGACGAAACAGGTCGACCAAAACGTCGTATGGTCGTTGATTTTCAAAAATTAAATTCAAATACGATAACAGACAGATATATTATTCCTGACGTAAACATGACTATACAGAACTTAGGAAAAGCCAAATATTTTACAACATTAGATTTAGAATCAGGATTCCATCAGGTTAAAATTAAGGAAGAAGATAGAGAAAAAACTTCATTCTGTGTAAATAGTGGCAAGTACGAATTTGTGCGTATGCCGTTCGGACTAAAAAATGCTCCTTCAATATTTCAAAGTTGTGTTGATGATATCCTGAGGGAGTATATTGGCAAGTTCGCATACGTCTACATTGATGATGTACTAATATATTCTTCAACACCAGAAGAACATATGAAACATATCAATATCATATTCAATGCTTTAAATCAGGCAACACTTAGGGTATCAAACGAAAAATCAAAGTTTTTTCAAACAGAGGTCGAATACTTAGGTCACATTATCAAACATAACAGAATTTCGACAAATCCAGAAAAAGTAGAAACAATTGAAAAATATCCTTTACCAGAAACACTCAAAGACTTGAGAGGATTTTTGGATATGACAGGTTATTATAGAAAATTTATAAAAGGATACGCCAGCATAGCTAAGCCCCTTACAGTTCACTTACGAGGAGACAACGGACAGATAGGAAAAAATAAAACTGCTACAACAAAAATCAATTTAGACGAAGCTGCTATACAAGCATTTAGAAAATTAAAAAAATGTTTAAAAGAACAGGTTGAACTCTTCCAACCGAATTATGATAAACCATTTGAACTAACTACTGATCATCCAACATAGCTATTGGAGCCGTACTTAGCCAAACAAAAAAACCAATATTTTTCCTTAGCAGAACATTAAGTAAAACGGAAGAAAATTATAGCACAAATGAGAAAGAATTAATAGCAATAATTTGGGCATTACAGAAACTTAGGAATTACATATACGGAACAACTGACCTCACTATCTACACAGATCATCAGTCACTAACTCACTCCATATCAGAAAAAAACCCAAACCCAAAACTAAAGCGATGGAAGGCCATAATAGAGGATTTTGGAGCAAAATTAGTATATAAGCCAGGACATCAAAATGTGGTAGCTGACGCCTTGTCAAGACAACACATAAACACATCATCCATCGATACGGTACACTCAGCTGAAAGTTCGTTTTCAGAAACTATCAAACAGGTAAGACAACCACTAAATGCATACAGCATTCAAGTCGAGCTTGTACCATATAATAAAATAAATGAAACACGAACTCGTACGATATTTCAAAATAGAGTTAGACGCACGATAAATTTTACGAATGAACAAAACCTTATACTTGAATTGAGAAAAATACTACAACAAAATAAGACGACCGCATTATATACCACAAGAGAAAAAATCTATGCACTAAGCCCTATTATAACAAACACTTTCAATGGTATAAACTTTGTATATACACCAACAGAACTTATTGATGTTCGAGAGAAAGAAAAACAAGCTGAAATAGTCAGAAAAATACACGATAGAGCACACAGAGGCTACAGAAACAACATACAGGAGATACTCGAAAATTACTATTGGCCAGAAATTAAACAACAATGCAAAGCATTTAACAAAAAGTGCACACCTTGCATATATAGTAAATATGAGAGGAATCCAACAAGAGAACCATTAGGAGATTCCGACATTCCAACAGAACCAGGCAAATACATACATATGGACATATATTTCAACGACAACAAAACATTTCTAGTCGCCATTGATAAATTCTCAAAATATGTTACTTTGAGGGAAATCGACTCAAGAGAGTGCATGGCTGAGAAAATTGAAGAAATTCTCACAAATAACTATCCAAACTGCACACGCTTGATGACTGATAACGAAAAATGTCTAAATACACCAGCAGTAAATATGATGTGCATAAAATATGGCATAAAAAAGATAAACACACCAGTCTACAGATCGACATCAAATGGACAAGTAGAACGCGTCCACAGTACCATTTCCGAGCTAGCAAGAATATTTAAAATACAAAACGATACAACAATAGCTGAGGAAATACATAAAACAATAAGAGAAATAAATAACACCATACACACAGTCACAGGACAAAAACCAGTTGATATTTTATTTAACAAAATAAAATACGACAAAAAAGCCATATATGAAAAACTAAAAAAGGCATCAGAAAAAACACTTGATATACTAAATCAAGGTACTAAACATTGAACCTTTCAACCAAATGAACAAATTCTTGTGAAAATAAAAGGTGTGAGAAAGAAAAAAGACGCCAGATACATTAAGCACATTGTGAAGGACGACCGTGAGGACACTGCTTTAACCACGAGGGGTGTGATCGTACACAAAGATAACATTAAGAACTACACAATCAACAAAGATGATACTCTACCTGATATTTCTCGTAATGGTCATGTCAAAAACCAAAGCAGAAGTAGAAATTAAAAACTTAAACGGACAAAAATACGTCCTAACCAGGACCGATGATGTTTTCCTATATGATGAACACACATATCTCTTCCATGTCACTAATTTAACAAAGATACTAACGTCTTACAAACAAATTATCCGAGACCAATATAACGCCAGTATCCAAGAAACACTCTTAATAAAGAAAATTGAAATATTAGAAAATCAATTGAACGAACATAAAAGATACACAAGATCCTTAAATTTCCTAGGATCAGTTTTGAAGTTTGTCACAGGAATTCCAGACCACGATGATTTTATCAATATGGAAAGAGCAATAAATGCACTCATAAATAACAATGAGAAACAACGTTTGATTAACTCAAGGTTCGAAAAAATAATTGATACACTACAAGGTAACACATTGGAAAACCATATTATCCTCGAACAAATTCACGAACAGCTCCTACTATTAGTTAGAACAATTAATGCCGCAAAGAATAATGAATATTTAACCGAATCCCTAAATTTAGACGTCATAAGAGAAATAATAGAACATGAATTAAGCTCAGTACCTGCAATAAACATTTTGGAGTACGCAGACATTCATATAGCAAGAACGAAAGACTTAATTATAACAATTTATAAATACCCAATTCTCAACAGATATTGCAAACTTTTTAAAATTACGCCTATAAGTTTTAGGCACGGAAAAATAAAAACAGATGATCAGATGATCTGGAAAAATAAAAACAGATGATCAAATCGCTCAATGTGATAAAAACTATGTTAGAGTAAACCTTTGCAAGAACTATTTGGAAAAAACCATTTGTAAGACGAATAATGAAACAGACACATGTATACTTCCACTACTCGACAATAGAAATAGTAAATGCGAGGTCATACAAGAATATAATAATCCGATAACGGAAATTGACGAAGGTTTCATATTATTGGATGGTACTCATCAAATTGACAATATCACTACTACAGGCATAACTCTAGTAAAATATACTGACAAAGTTAGAGTAGATAACAATACTTACAGGAATATACATGACAGATTCATAGAGGCTATCCACACAAAACATGATGAGGATTTTGAAATCATAAACATCCTCACCTCAGATCGTAAAAACGCATTTAATAATATCGACTCATTAAAAAGATTAGTCATTCCATATGAGGAACACCCTATACGTTCAACTTTTTATACACTATTTTTCATAGCTATAATTTCAGGAATATTCTATATTGGGCTCAAAATATTTAAATATGTATTAATATATAAAAGAAAACATACAGAACAAAACTTTAGAATTTATTACAATCAACAAGTTGAAAGAAGTATTAGAGATCGGGACGCTCTCGTTTTAACCCAGGGGAGAGTTAGCGACGCTCATGCATAAACATGTTAATAAACATATACATGTTGTTTCCCTAATATTCTTTTAAGACAACAAGTAAATTTCCATAGATGATAAGAGGGTAATTAGTAACTAGACATATCATAAACAACAATTTATGTAAACACACTTAAACAACCCTAATTAAATATTGTATCTAAACTAATGACCAAAGGAATAAGATAAAAAGGGTCAAACAAATATCATAAATATACAAATATTGTAAAGATCATAAAATATCATAAATATACAAAATATTGTAAAGATCATAAAATATCATAAATATACAAATATTGTAAGGATCATAAAATATCATAAATATACAAATATTGTTAAAAATCATAAAATATCATAAATATTGTAAGCATATGTACAAAACATGTTCTTTATCTCTTTGTTCCAAAATATCCATTAAGACAAAGGAAATATTATTTGTAACAAATTAGTATTTAAAAAGATATTTTTTGGAATTTGAGAGAGTTAGTTAAGATTTAGCATAAGGACTGAACAGAACTCATTTTAAGAAAATATAAATAAAAATAAAAGTCGCGCAGCCGACCAAAAAATTATATTTTTTATTTTACGTGAAAACGTAGAAATTAATTCGCGCCATAAGTATGATAAATGATAATAAGGTTAACATTAAATCACAATATGACAGGGTTACAAGACCAATTGATATACGAATAGGGGATTTAGTTCTACTAGAAAACAGTGCAGGACATAAATTGGAGAATTTATTTAAAGGCCCATATACAGTTGAAAAAATTGACAAATTAGGAAATTGTGTATTATCGCTAGGCGACGGTAAAACGGTCAAGGTACACAGGAATAGACTAAGAAAATTTAGTAAGCAATAGAAATATTCATTTTTTAAATTTTTTGTAAATATCATAAATAAACTATAAACAGTAAACAATTACCAATAAATAAATTAATATAAATATTGGAGTATATTCAAAAATTAAATATGTTGAAGTGAAGTTTTCTCTCAATGTAATTAAAATCCCCCTTTTTTGTTATCTTTGCTTATGTAATGAATTTCCAATCATTGACATTTTATTTCAACCTTAGTGGTATTTTCTAGTTTTAAGGCTTTTCAGTACCGTTTATAACGTAACAGTATTCAGTCAGCAAGAAGCTGAAAATAAATTTGAATTTGAACAAAAAATTTAAATAGTCGCCTTTTTGCTCATCAAAGGACGGAAAAATTTAGAGTTCATCATTTGGTCCTTCGATAAAATTCTAGACAGGCTAGAATAGGAAGATACCAGTGAACACCATTGGTTCACTTTATGGTTCAGGCAGTTGTTCTACCCGAAACAACTTCATCATAACCCACAAACGACAGACACGAGGTCTGCGCATAACAATCTCTATTGCATACCAGGGGAGAAGACGTTAACCCAGGCGTGCACAAGGCAACAGGAAAGTGTCAACTTGACAAAAGTAACAAAAAAAAATTTTTTTCTTGTCGAACTTGGTCAACAAAAAGAAGAAAACAATTGGGTATGTACAGTATTTAAATTATATTTAATGCAGTTGTGTAATATCTACAAGATCAGTATAAAAATTCATAAAATTCTTCAAAGCACATACCATTGACATATCCAACAATAAAAGGTAACATAACCTCAAATTAATTTAAATAATATCAACGACGTACGAATGTACTACATTGCCCAACACTGATATTTAATATTAAATTCACACACACATACAATTGTATGTAACAACTTGTCATACTCTTCACGCTTTATATGATTAACTTCACCGCCAGTTTTTGTTCATTTCCATTCTAATATAAAACAAAGGAATAAGACAACAATATAATCAAACAAGTTAATGTCAAAGAAAAAAAAACTGCAAAGAACAAGCACAAAGTTCAACATTTATAACATTAAACATTTGGAGAAAAAAAATTGTGAAATTGTGAAAAATTAAAATTAATTGAGTGGTAACATGTTGATTTAAAATAAAATAATATAGTGAATGAAAAGTATAAAAGAACCTTGTAAGAAATAAATTTAAAGGCAAGGAGTGTTCCGCTAGAACAACAATTAAAAGAGAAAATAATCAAACAACACATACCAATAATAATTAGAAGTTGCCGGCTGTGTGGAGAAGAAAGTGACAACGAGTATCAATGGCTGGAAAAAAAAGCCAAATTATAACTTCAGCATTAAATATACGGTGAGTTATACAATTTAATTCATACAAATAAAATTGTTGGGAATTTGGTCACAAATTGCAAAAACTTTCACAAGGAAAATTTTTTAGAGTGGCCCGAAAATTTAAAAGGGAAATTTTTTTTTTATTCAAAGGTAATGCCAAAATTTATATAATATCCAAAATAAAATTAAATTTTGGAACGATGGTAAATAGTGTGGTGCGAAATTAGAGAAAAAATTTAAAATTTAGTTGGAGAATATAAAGGTACACATATTTTGGTAGAATAATAAAATTTTATGGAACTATAATATGTTACGCTGATTTGAATAACTGGCTAAATGCAATAAATTTTAAAATTTTTAGCGGAAATTATTTTTTTTTTAACGAATATATTGGAATTATTATTTTGTCAATACGTTTCTGACAAAGTTTGAGATATCTACAGGAAAATATATAATTTGAATTGCTAATGCGAGAGGTGTTTCTCCAAGAAAATATTTAGAAAATCAAAAAGTTTTTTCGATATTTAAATATCAAAATGGGCTCCAAGACAAAATGTAGATATGATATGCAGCAACTGGCTGCTTTCTGCTCCAATTTCGACAAAATTTCTGCAGAATCATTAACACTTTCGTTATTAGAGGTAAAGCAGACCGAGTTAGAAAGAAGGTGGTCGAAAATGATCGAAACCTATGAGGACTATATTATAGGTGACGAAAAAGTGAAAGATGAAGAAATGTTTCAAGATGATATTTCTCAAAAATTTGAAGAAGTCAGTGAGCAATTTCAAATTACAAAGGCTAAAATACTGGATAAGATAAAAACTTTATCTCCAGAGCCAAAAGGACAAGTTATTCGCCATGCGTCACTAAAATTACCGGCGATCGAAATTCAGAATTTTGAAGGAGGTTTCAACAAATGGCCAGCATTTCGCGATATGTTTATGGCAGTAGTGGGGAATGAACCAACAGTAGCTCCAGCTAATAAATTATATTATTTGCATAGCAAAACGAGGGGGGAGGCCTACCAAATCATTAAAGATTATGAGTTGGTAGATTCTAATTTTGAGTTAGCTTGGAAAGCATCAAAAAATCGATACGAAAACAAACGGATTTTAATTAATAATCAGATTGAGAAGATTTATGCCATTCGGACACCTCCGATTGAAAATTTGAAATATTTACGACTACTTCAGAATACAGTCAACGATGGTTTGTCGGTTATAAAATCTTTTAAGATAGAGGTTGCAAATAATGATCCTTTCCTCATGCATATTTGTGCTTCAAAGTTACCTGAAGAAACTTCGAGGGCTTGGGAGGACTCTTTGAGTGATCACAAGGAACTACCTACTTGGGAGCAATTGAGCAACTTTCTCACGGAGAGAATTGAAACTTTGGAAACTTCTGTCAATTTAAGAAAGCCGTCCGGTAAAGATAATAATGTTTCGAAACCTCAAGTTTTTTTATTCTCACACAGAAAACGATAAACCCAGATATAGTTGCAAGAAATGCCAACAGAACCACCCATTGAGATATTGCAAATATTTTAAATATTTGTCGATCAATGATATAATAAAATTTATTTATTCCAATAAATACTGCGCAAATTGTTTTTCACCCAATCATTTTAAGTCAAAATGTCCAAGTGCAAGTTGTTGCACCAAATGCAATCAAAGGCACCACATGATGCTACACATTGAAAGTGATGAAAGGAAAGGTCCCGCTCTAAGGACATCGTCTCAAACTCATCTTCAAGATAATGAAAAGCCTTCTGGATCTTGGACTCATAATGAAAGAAACTTGTCAAAGTTGAAATCCACACCATCTTTCACACCAAATAGTCATCAAGTAGATTCAGTTCAAGTTAATTTATATCAACATAACGGAACAACTATTTTACTCACAGCTTTAGTTCACGTTGAACATCTAAGCGAACAATTTACTGTTCGGGCGTTAATTGATACAGGTTCAACAAGAAGCTTTGCTAAAACGTATCCAAAAAAATCTCTCGTTAACATTAGAAAACCATCGTAGCGAAATATCACGATTTAGTGAAACGGTTGTAGGTAACTCCAAGGAAGGTGCTATGTTACGGTAAAATCCAGACTTTCCGATTTTAAGATTACAATACAAGCTATTGTGGTACCTACACTGGCACGTTTTATGCCTTCACGGTCTATCCCAAGCCAGCTTCAATTGAGATGATAATCTGTAGCGATTATTTGCCTTTTATAAATTTAAATGACGTAATGATGAACATTGGTAATTGTCTTGAAGCTAGAGAATCGCACTTCGGATGGTATTTGATAGGACCCGAGCCAACAACCCAGGTCCAATCTTTCCACACCATTATTTCGCCGTCCAGCGATCAGGTTCTCCATGAACAATTAAAAAAGTTTTGGGAAATCGAAGAGGCAGAAAAACGCGATTTTGAGTCGGATAGCGACGTTTTCTGTGAAAATTTTTATAAGCGTACAACAAGCCGAGAATCGGATGGGTGTTACGTGGTCCGACTAAAAATATGGCGCTTGATAAAACCCCAGATTTAAAAGCTCAGTGCACTGAAGTTCTCCAAGAATATTTGGATCTGCAGCACATGGAACAAATTGTACATTATTAGCCCAAAGCCGAAAAACATTCTTCGTTTTTCTCCCTCATCACGCGGTCACTAAAACCGAAAGTAAAACTACGAAGGTTCGAGTGGTATTCAACGCCTCAAAAAAAACTGGAAGTGGATTCTCACTAAATGACGTACTTCACTAAGGCCCAACTCTTCAAACAGATTTGATGCAGCTTGTATTAAGATGGCGAAATTACAAATACGTTTTTATTGGTGATGTACAAAAAATGTATAGACAAATTTTGGTGCACGAAGCAGCTCGCCCTTACCAACGAATTTTATTTCGCAACAAGGTAGACGGTTATGTGAATTCATTTCAACTCAAAACGGTAACGTTTGGGGTAAATAGCGCCCCCTTTTTGGCGATTAGGACCCTACTTGAGCTGAGCAAAGATTGCCGAAATTTGTATCCCAAAGCATCTGTTATTTTAAAAAATGAGGTCTACGTTGATGATATCTTGTCTGGTGGACACACTCTTGAGGAAGCCAATTTCAAAAAGAGTGAACTTATTGAGGCTCTAGAATCTGCTAGATTTCCGCTTAAAAAGATAACGGCAAACGCAAAGTTTCTACTCGAAAATTTGCCCCGGGAGGATCTTCTAGATGAAAACTTTTTGAAATTTGATGATTCCAGTACGATAAAAACTTTCGGAATCCGATGCAATGCGTGGTCGGACTCATTCTGCTATGTTGTTGAACCAATCGAAATTGTTACTTCCACTACAAAAAGAAGAATTTTGTCAGCAATAGCGAGGTTGTTTGACCCTCTAGGTTGGTTAGGTCCCATCGTGATAAGCGCAAAAATTTTGATGCAAGACTTGTGGGACGAAAAATCCGATTGGGACGAGAGCGTACCTCCACCTATACTTACGAAATGGAATTCATTTATGCTGAATTTGCCATTTATATCAAATATTAAAATTCCTAGATGGATAGATTTTTCACCATGGTATCGTGTTCAGATACGTGGCTTCTGCGAAGCCTCAGAACAGAAAGCCCAGAAGGCAAAATTAATAGCCATTTGCTAGTCGCAAAAACTAAGGTAGCTCCAATTAAGCGGACTACCATTCCAAAGCTCGAACTATGCGGGGCTTTATTAATTGCTAAACTAATACGAAGCTTAATAACGAAGTGCCAGTTCACTTATGATTTGTTCTTGTGGACAGATTCGTCAATAGTACTGGGTTGGTTACAGAAACCCCCGAATACATTGAAACCGTTTGTTGCAAATCGTGTAACAGAAATCTAAAGCATTGCTAGTATGAATCACTGGAAGCACGTTAAAACTGAAGAAAATCCCGCAGACCTAGGCACGCGAGGATGTTCTCCGCAGGAACTGACAAATAATAAATTATGGTGGCATGGGCCCACCTGGCTACAACTTAATACCGCACTTTGGCCAATACCACGGACATTCGATCCTATAGATTTAGAGACAAAAAAGTCTACAAACTTCCATCTAGAAGTAAAATGTACAGATGTACTAGAAGAATTTTCATCATTGGAACGGGCGTTACGAATCCTATGTTATCGACTTAGATTTATCAACCGTGTTCTTAAGAGACCCTTTTCAACCGAAACGTTCATTACCGCTCAAGAGATTAGCTCGATGAAAACCCGACTCATCTCTATTGCTCAGAAAATGTTTTATTATCGGGACTACGAATGACTTACAGAAAAGAAACCGCTGAATCGACATAGCAAATTGCTTACCTTAACTCCTTTCATTGACAAAGACGATCTTGTTCGGGTTGGTGGCAGACTTAATAATTCTGGCTTAAGTTACGACGAATGCCATCCAATAATAATTCCTGAAAGGTCTCAATTCGCAAAACTCCTCGTTAGCTTTACGCATCGAATCCTGCTCCACTCTGAGCATCACGTCATGCTGCGAATTATTCGCCAAGGATTTTATATCCCACGATTGAAAAATCTCGTTCGAAAATGTATAAGAGAATGCAAAGCTTGTACAATCTACAAACACAAGTTTCAGCAACAAATCATGGCCGCGCTCCCCCCAGAACGAGTAAATTTCTCCCTACCCTTCACTTACACTGGAGTCGATTTCGCCGGTCCTTTTAGCATCAAATCCTCTACATTGAGAAACGCAAAAATTATAGAGGGTTATGCAGCTGTGTTCGTGTGTTTTTCTACTCGAGACGTACATTTAGAAACCTGCTCCGTTCTCTCAACCGATGCCTTTCTAGCTTGTTTCGATAGATTCATCGGCCGCCGAGGTCTCCCTAAGACCATATTTTCCGATAACGGTCGAAACTTTCTCGGTGCAAGTTATACGCTGCTCAAAAGCCACAATGAATTTCTAAAATCGGCAGAAAATCTCTGATCGAGAAATACACCACTTTGGGACTAACTTGGTCTTTCATACCCCCGTATGCACCCCACATGGGTGGCCATGGAGGCTGCCGTGAAAAGTATGAAGTCTCATTTAAAAAAGGTAACTTTTAACCTATCGTTTACCTTCGAAGAATTCACAACACTTCTTGTTCGCATCGAAGCAGTACTAAATTCGAGGCCGATTTCTCCATTAACTGAAAACCCTAATGATATATTACATCTGACTCCTGGTCATCTACTACGAGGAGCTCCAATTACAGCACCGCCAGAAGCTCCGGCAGAACCTCCACTAGAGAAAATCCCAAATTTGAAACGCTGGGAACGACTAAAAGCACTTCAACACATATTTGCTCGACGATGGAAAGCTGAATATGTTACCGAACTCCAACGCCGCTTTAAATGGAAAAAAGAACGAAATAATCTGAAGCATAATGATATTGTAATAGTGAAAGACGATTTCTCACCACCAACTGAGTGGCTTCTTGGTCGTGTCACCAACGTTATTTTTGGACGTGACAGCAAGGTACGAGTGGCTGAAATACAAACTAAAAATGGCACTATTTTGCGTCCAGTTGTAAAGCTATGTATATTGCCTACTCACACTCACACTAAAAACGAAAAATCACAGAAAACCACATAAATAACCCACCAAGTTCCCCTACACTAAAAATGAAAACTTAAAAATCTCAATTGCCATAGATATTTTTTATTACTGTATGTATTTCTTTTCTTTTTTTTTTTCTTTCCTCATTTAGACGACAGGCAAACCAAAATGCTACCTCTGCGGCCTGAACCATCCCCTCAAGTATTGCCGCCACTTTAGAGCATTGAGTCTGGGGTTAAAACGGGTAACCCTTACCAACAAAGGATATTGCCTCAATTGTCTAGCATATGATCACGTCCGCAGCTGGTGCTCCCCAAGAGAACGATGCCAATTTGAGTATTCACCCAACAAGTTTTGTAACGCTAGGCATCATACGATGTTGCATCGGGAGGAACGTGATCCGCTGCCATCCAGCTTTGAAGATGACAACTTCCCCCATTCGAAGACGCTCGTGAAGACGAGCATGACCATGAATTGCCTGTGGATAGCCCTCTCCCTAAGGCACCAGCCGCAGCTAAATTGTCTGAGGATAGTCCTCTTCCTGAGTCACCAGCAGTACCTAAACTATCTGAGGATAGCCCTCTCCCTGAGGCTCCCGCCGCAGTTAAAATGCCTAAGGATAGCCCTCTCACTGAGGTTTTAGTCATGTATAATCCGCAGCCATCAACCAGTGGCAACAAGAAGATCGTGGTCGATCAGGGTACATCTCAATCGTCACGCCCACACAAAAAGGAGTACCCTCCCGTGGCCGAACCCTACAACAACATCGCAATCGGTTTGTTCCAGACGCATGTAAGCCGCATAAAATTCTGACAAGGCAGATACCTACGTGGCCAGTGCAACCCCCAATAGTGCGAGTGAACCTGAACTTTCGGGGAACAAAAATGTTCACTACGTTTCTGGTAGATCCTAACGCCAAATATTCTTATATATTAAGAAACGTGGTTCGATGGCTTCCAGAATTTGAACCCAGGATAGACAAATTTGGAATCTCCTGCTGCCCATGCTTGTTAGAGCCAGCATTCCCTCATAAAAAGGCAGATGAGTTTCTAGTAGATCTGCCTATTAAAGAACAGCTCGATGTAGCAGTCCCCGGGCCAATAAATTATCATGCCTTGATGAAACATTTTAAGAACTATGACCCTTTGGGTCACCCTTTTTCCAACACATGGCGAGAAGTAGATGGAGTACTAGGTACAGGCATTGCTGAAAAAATCCTCATGAACCGTATAGAAGACCCCCTAATTGATGGGCCTTATGCGCACCAATCCAAATTTCGATTTTTCATTTTATATCAACCTTAGTGGTATTTTCTAGTTTTAAGGCTTTTCAGTACCGTTTATAACGTAACAGTATTCAGTCAGCAAGAAGCTGAAAATAAATTTGAATTTGAACTAAAAATTTAAATAGTCACCTTTTTTCTCATCAAAGAACAGGGAAATTTAGAGTTCATCAAAATATAAAAATTAAAACTTAAGAAAATAAAATTAAATTTAAATTCATATTAACGCAAAATTTAAAATTAAACATCTAAAATTAAATTTCAACTCATAAACCTAAATCTAAAATACAAAATTAAAATTAGCCTTTACAATTACATTAATTTCAATTGGAAAATAGGAAACAAAATTTGTTGACAAAAGATTGGCCGGCCGGCAATCGATTGCAAAAAAAATTGTAATTAGAATTAGTTAATTTACACCAAAACTTTTACTATTCCAACCATTCCGATTTCAAATTAGAATATATACAATAAATATCAAATTATACAATAAATAAAGTTAAATTATATAAAAATAAAATTAAACTTAAATTACAATTAAAATTTAAATTAAAATCTACTTTAAAATTTAAGTCAAATTAAGATAAGAAAACTAAAATTAAAAATAAAACATAAATATTAAATTTATTAATTTGTTACAATAATCAAAAAAAAAAAGAAGGAAAATTTTTTAATTATTTTTAACGCCATATATTTTCTAAATAAGGGGAAGGAAAAGTGCCCAATAAATTAAAATGTAAATAGAAGAAGAAAAGAGGGAAAAATATATAGATAACATTTTTTTTATAACCTTAAATTTTAATAATAATTTTAACTATCAATCCTGAACAAGGTGTACCGCATTGCCTGTATTGGTATCACAGGGGCGAACAGAACGTGCCCAACCGATGCTATCGGCATCATGCTTAACATTACACCACTGCATATTTCGATCGTTGAAGATGCGTGCATGAGTGCCGTACGACTTCAGGATTTTGGTAGCATGAAGGACGGTGACCTAAAGGGTCACATGAGAGTCGCGAGGCTCTTCAACCACGACCCGGTGGCGAGAGTCACGGACAGAATGTTACCAAAAAATATATTCATCAGGGAATTTGAAACCATGATATTGGAGCGGAGCACATGGACCAGTGGGACCTGGGAACCAGAGCAAGGTTCTCATGTGTGGTTCAGAGATGGCTCAAAACAAACAAATGGGGACACGGGCGCGGGCATATTTAGTCCCAACTTTCAACGTGCCTTACCCATGGGTAAATACCCATCCATTTTATAAGAGGAGGTCTTCGCTATTTTTACATGCGTGACTGAATGTCTCAGAAGAAAGACAAAAAGGGCACTCATTTATATACTATCCGACAGTCAGGCTGCACTTAAGGAAATAATGGCCTACAAAGTGACGTCCAAACTAGTGCGGGAGTGCATCGAAGGGCTAAACGAATTAGGTAGAATGTGAATGTCCAAGACTAAGTGGTAAGAGAATCCTTGCACTTGGAGAATACATTGTATCACCCCGGGACATATGGAAACTAATGCCAAATAGGGTAATTGGCTTCATAAGAAGCCTTAATCTTTAGGACAACCATGGGCTGCACAAAAGATCAAATTGGTCGCAGTGCGTTTAGCCTCCCTTATCATATCTTATCTTATCTTATCTTATCCTATCTTATCCTATCTTATCTTATCTTATCTTATCCTATCTTATCTTATCTCATCTCATCTCATCTCATCTCATCTCATCTCATCTCATCCCATCCCATCCCATCTCATCCCATCCCATCCCATCCCATCCCATCCCATCCCATCTCATCTCATCTCATCTCATCCCATCCCATCCCATCCCATCCCATCCCATCCCATCCCATCTCATCTCATCTCATCTCATCTCATCCCATCTCATCCCATCCCATCCCATCCGATCCCATCTCATCTCATCCCATCCCATCTCATCCCATCTCATCCCATCTCATCTCTCATCTCATCTCATCTCATCTCATCTCATCTCATCTCATCTCATCTCATCTTACCTTACCTTATCTTATCTCATCTTATCTCATCTCATCTTATCTTATCTTATCTTATCTTATCTTATCTTATCTTATCTTATCTTATCTTATCTTATCTTATCTTATCTTATCTTATCTTATCTTATCTTATCTTATCTTATCTTATCTTATCTTATCTTATCTTATCTTATCTTATCTTATCTTATCTTATCTTATCTTATCTTATCTTATCTTATCTTATCTTATCTTATCTTATCTTATCTTATCTTATCTTATCTTATCTTATCTTATCTTATCTTATCTTATCTTATCTTATCTTATCTTATCTTATCTTATCTTATCTTATCTTATCTTATCTTATCTTATCTTATCTTATCTTATCTTATCTTATCTTATCTTATCTTATCTTATCTTATCTTATCTTATCTTATCTTATCTTATCTTATCTTATCTTATCTTATCTTATCTTATCTTATCTTATCTTATCTTATCTTATCTTATCTTATCTTATCTTATCTTATCTTATCTTATCTTATCTTATCTTATCTTATCTTATCTTATCTTATCTTATCTTATCTTATCTTATCTTATCTTATCTTATCTTATCTTATCTTATCTTATCTTATCTTATCTTATCTTATCTTATCTTATCTTATCTTATCTTATCTTATCTTATCTTATCTTATCTTATCTTATCTTATCTTATCTTATCTTATCTTATCTTATCTTATCTTATCTTATCTTATCTTATCTTATCTTATCTTATCTTATCTTATCTTATCTTATCTTATCTTATCTTATCTTATCTTATCTTATCTTATCTTATCTTATCTTATCTTATCTTATCTTATCTTATCTTATCTTATCTTATCTTATCTTATCTTATCTTATCTTATCTTATCTTATCTTATCTTATCTTATCTTATCTTATCTTATCTTATCTATCTTATCTTATCTTATCTTATCTTATCTTATCTTATCTTATCTTATCTTATCTTATCTTATCTTATCTTATCTTATCTTATCTTATCTTATCTTATCTTATCTTATCTTATCTTATCTTATCTTATCTTATCTTATCTTATCTTATCTTATCTTATCTTATCTTATCTTATCTTATCTTATCTTATCTTATCTTATCTTATCTTATCTTATCTTATCTTATCTTATCTTATCTTATCTTATCTTATCTTATCTTATCTTATCTTATCTTATCTTATCTTATCTTATCTTATCTTATCTTATCTTATCTTATCTTATCTTATCTTATCTTATCTTATCTTATCTTATCTTATCTTATCTTATCTTATCTTATCTTATCTTATCTTATCTTATCTTATCTTATCTTATCTTATCTTATCTTATCTTATCTTATCTTATCTTATCTTATCTTATCTTATCTTATCTTATCTTATCTTATCTTATCTTATCTTATCTTATCTTATCTTATCTTATCTTATCTTATCTTATCTTATCTTATCTTATCTTATCTTATCTTATCTTATCTTATCTTATCTTATCTTATCTTATCTTATCTTATCTTATCTTATCTTATCTTATCTTATCTTATCTTATCTTATCTTATCTTATCTTATCTTATCTTATCTTATCTTATCTTATCTTATCTTATCTTATCTTATCTTATCTTATCTTATCTTATCTTATCTTATCTTATCTTATCTTATCTTATCTTATCTTATCTTATCTTATCTTATCTTATCTTATCTTATCTTATCTTATCTTATCTTATCTTATCTTATCTTATCTTATCTTATCTTATCTTATCTTATCTTATCTTATCTTATCTTATCTTATCTTATCTTATCTTATCTTATCTTATCTTATCTTATCTTATCTTATCTTATCTTATCTTATCTTATCTTATCTTATCTTATCTTATCTTATCTTATCTTATCTTATCTTATCTTATCTTATCTATCTTATCTTATCTTATCTTATCTTATCTTATCTTATCTTATCTTATCTTATCTTATCTTATCTATCTTATCTTATCTTATCTTATCTTATCTTATCTTATCTTATCTTATCTATCTTATCTTATCTTATCTTATCTTATCTTATCTTATCTTATCTTATCTTATCTTATCTTATCTTATCTTATCTTATCTTATCTTATCTTATCTTATCTTATCTTATCTTATCTTATCTTATCTTATCTTATCTTATCTTATCTTATCTTATCTTATCTTATCTTATCTTATCTTATCTTATCTTATCTTATCTTATCTATCTTATCTTATCTTATCTTATCTTATCTTATCTTATCTTATCTTATCTTATCTTATCTTATCTTATCTTATCTTATCTTATCTATCTTATCTTATCTTATCTTATCTTATCTTATCTTATCTTATCTTATCTTATCTTATCTTATCTTATCTTATCTTATCTTATCTTATCTTATCTTATCTTATCTTATCTTATCTTATCTTATCTTATCTTATCTTATCTTATTTATCTTATCTTATCTTATCTTATCTTATCTTATCTTATCTTATCTTATCTTATCTTATCTTATCTTATCTTATCTTATCTTATCTTATCTTATCTTATCTTATCTTATCTTATCTTATCTTATCTTATCTTATCTTATCTTATCTTATCTTATCTTATCTTATCTTATCTTATCTTATCTTATCTTATCTTATCTTATCTTATCTTATCTTATCTTATCTTATCTTATCTATCTTATCTTATCTTATCTTATCTTATCTTATCTTATCTTATCTTATCTTATCTTATCTTATCTTATCTTATCTTATCTTATCTTATCTTATCTTATCTTATCTTATCTTATCTTATCTTATCTTATCTTATCTTATCTTATCTTATCTTATCTTATCTTATCTTATCTTATCTTATCTATCTTATCTTATCTTATCTTATCTTATCTTATCTTATCTTATCTTATCTTATCTTATCTTATCTTATCTTATCTATCTTATCTTATCTTATCTTATCTTATCTTATCTTATCTTATCTTATCTTATCTTATCTTATCTTATCTTATCTTATCTTATCTTATCTTATCTTATCTTATCTTATCTTATCTTATCTTATCTTATCTTATCTTATCTTATCTTATCTTATCTTATCTTATCTTATCTTATCTTATCTTATCTTATCTTATCTTATCTTATCTTATCTTATCTTATCTTATCTTATCTTATCTTATCTTATCTTATCTTATCTTATCTTATCTTATCTTATCTTATCTTATCTTATCTTATCTTATCTTATCTTATCTTATCTTATCTTATCTTATCTTATCTTATCTTATCTTATCTTATCTTATCTTATCTTATCTTATCTTATCTTATCTTATCTTATCTTATCTTATCTTATCTTATCTTATCTTATCTTATCTTATCTTATCTTATCTTATCTTATCTTATCTTATCTTATCTTATCTTATCTTATCTTATCTTATCTATCTTATCTTATCTTATCTTATCTTATCTTATCTTATCTTATCTTATCTTATCTTATCTTATCTTATCTTATCTTATCTTATCTTATCTTATCTTATCTTTATCTTATCTTATCTTATCTTATCTTATCTTATCTTATCTTATCTTATCTATCTTATCTTATCTTATCTTATCTTATCTTATCTTATCTTATCTTATCTTATCTTATCTTATCTTATCTTATCTTATCTTATCTTATCTTATCTTATCTTATCTTATCTTATCTTATCTTATCTTATCTTATCTTATCTTATCTTATCTTATCTTATCTTATCTTATCTTATCTTATCTATCTTATCTTATCTTATCTTATCTTATCTTATCTTATCTTATCTTATCTTATCTTATCTTATCTTATCTTATCTTATCTTATCTTATCTTATCTTATCTTATCTTATCTTATCTTATCTTATCTTATCTTATCTTATCTTATCTTATCTTATCTTATCTTATCTTATCTTATCTTATCTTATCTTATCTTATCTTATCTTATCTTATCTTATCTTATCTTATCTTATCTTATCTTATCTTATCTTATCTTATCTTATCTTATCTTATCTTATCTTATCTTATCTTATCTTATCTTATCTTATCTTATCTTATCTTATCTTATCTTATCATCTTATCTTATCTTATCTTATCTTATCTTATCTTATCTTATCTTATCTTATCTATCTTATCTTATCTTATCTTATCTTATCTTATCTTATCTTATCTTATCTTATCTTATCTTATCTTATCTTATCTATTTATCTTATCTTATCTTATCTTATCTTATCTTATCTTATCTTATCTTATCTTATCTTATCTTATCTTATCTTATCTTATCTTATCTTATCTTATCTTATCTTATCTTATCTTATCTTATCTTATCTTATCTATCTTATCTTATCTTATCTTATCTTATCTTATCTTATCTTATCTTATCTATCTTATCTTATCTTATCTTATCTTATCTTATCTATCTTATCTTATCTTATCTTATCTTATCTTATCTTATCTTATTTATCTTATCTTATCTTATCTTATCTTATCTTATCTTATCTTATCTTATCTTATCTTATCTATCTTATCTTATCTTATCTTATCTTATCTTATCTTATCTTATCTTATCTTATCTTATCTTATCTTATCTTATCTTATCTTATCTTATCTTATCTTATCTTATCTTATCTTATCTTATCTATCTTATCTTATCTTATCTTATCTTATCTTATCTTATCTTATCTTATCTTATCTTTATCTTATCTTATCTATCTATCTTATCTTATCTTATCTTATCTTATCTTATCTTATCTTATCTTATCTTATCTTATCTTATCTTATCTATCTTATCTTATCTTATCTTATCTTATCTTATCTATCTTATCTTATCTTATCTTATCTTATCTTATCTTATCTTATCTTATCTTATCTTATCTTATCTTATCTTATCTTATCTTATCTTATCTTATTATCTTATCTTATCTTATCTTATCTTATCTTATCTTATCTTATCTTATCTTATCTTATCTTATCTTATCTTATCTTATCTTATCTTATCTTATCTTATCTTATCTTATCTTATCTTATCTTATCTTATCTTATCTTATCTTATCTTATCTTATCTTACTCTATCTTATCTTATCTTATCTTATCTTATCTTATCTTATCTTATCTTATCTTATCTTATCTTATCTTATCTTATCTTATCTTATCTATCTTATCTTATCTTATCTTATCTTATCTTATCTTATCTTATCTTATCTTATCTTATCTTATCTTATCTTATCTTATCTTATCTTATCTTATCTTATCTTATCTTATCTTATCTTATCTTATCTTATCTTATCTTATCTTATCTTATCTTATCTTATCTTATCTTATCTTATCTTATCTTATCTTATCTTATCTTATCTTATCTTATCTTATCTTATCTTATCTATCTTATCTTATCTTATCTATCTTATCTTATCTTATCTTATCTTATCTTATCTTATCTTATCTTATCTTATCTTATCTTATCTTATCTTATCTTATCTTATCTTATCTTATCTTATCTTATCTTATCTTATCTTATCTTATCTTATCTTATATATATCTTATCTTATCTTATCTTATCTTATCTTATCTTATCTTATCTTATCTTATCTTATCTTATCTTATCTTATCTTATCTTATCTTATCTTATCTTATCTTATCTTATCTTATCTTATCTTATCTTTATCTTATCTTATCTTATCTTATCTTATCTTATCTTATCTTATCTTATCTTATCTTATCTTATCTTATCTTATCTTATCTTATCTTATCTTATCTTATCTTATCTTATCTTATCTTATCTTATCTTATCTTATCTTATCTTATCTTATCTTATCTTATCTTATCTTTATTTAATTCTTACCTTATCTTATCTTATCTATCTTATCTTATCTTATCTATCTTATCTTATCTTTCTTATCTATCTTATCTTATCTTATCTTATCTTATCTTACTATCTTTCTTTATCTTATCTTATCTTCTTATCTTATCTTATCTTATCTTATCTTATCTTATCTTATCTTATCTTATCTTATCTTATCTTATCTTATCTTATCTTATCTTATCTTATCTTATCTTATCTTATCTTATCTTATCTTATCTTATCTTATCTTATCTTATCTTATCTTATCTTATCTTATCTTATCTTATCTTATCTTATCTTATCTTATCTTATCTTATCTTATCTTATCTTATCTTATCTTATCTTATCTTATCTTATCTTATCTTATCTTATCTTATCTTATCTTATCTTATCTTATCTTATCTTATCTTATCTTATCTTATCTTATCTTATCTTATCTTATCTTATCTTATCTTATCTTATCTTATCTTATCTTATCTTATCTTATCTTATCTTATCTTATCTTATCTTATCTTATCTTATCTTATCTTATCTTATCTTATCTTATCTTATCTTATCTTATCTTATCTTATCTTATCTTATCTTATCTTATCTTATCTTATCTTATCTTATCTTATCTTATCTTATCTTATCTTATCTTATCTTATCTTATCT
>OY821519.1:171571836-171639836 GCA_963682025.1 Cordilura impudica | reverse complement strand
ATTATAATTACATCTCTTTAAAGATTGCGACATTTCCCCACCAACCAAAGAGATTTTAACATTATTTACTCAGAATAATACATGATTCTATCGATCCTCCAGAAGAAAAAGGAACAACTAATATAGGAATAAGCAATCCAGAAGGAAAGAATATTACAGCAAATAACATTGTCCAGCCGGCAAATCATCTCTCAAAAGAAGCAGCAAAAAAAGTGTAAAGTCAACAGAACTAAAGTATGAGGTAAATCATAACGCAAAAGAACAGAACGCATCAGTACAAAATATCAACCAAACAGTGAGTACTAAAATAAAGATTGTTATATATAAAACACACAAACACACAAAACAAAAGAAAACAAGTTGAAATTGAAAACGTAAAAAAAATAATAAAATTTATATGTGCATGATAGAAACCCTTTTTTTTTTAGATACTTCTAGTTTTTTTATTTTATTGTTTTTCAATTCTGTACACCACCAATATTTATATAAAAATGACAAACTTTTCAGTTTCACTTTTCCCTTTTTATACTTTTCAGGTGTACAGATCTGACGTCATATTCTTTATGACAAAAATTGAAAAGCACGTCAAACTGAATTGAGCAAAGTATTTTTTTGCTCTAACACGGCCATCCTGTAAAATCATCGCTCTCGATGAATTCAAAACTTTTGTTTTCAAAACAGTCATTTGTTTATTACAGAAAGAACAAGCTAAAATCACAAGAAAACAAACAGTTTACAGAAACCACAAATTCATTATCCCAAATTCCACAGCAGTAATCTGTCCTCTTGTACAATTAACCACCAGATATCCAGAGCTGTAAACAGAATCATTATTTCAGATGTTAATTCTTGAATCGCAACTTGGAGATAATCTTAAGCTTGTTTGCAAATCAACACTTAAACTGAAAGTTATGACTCAGAGGCAATCTTAAGCTTGTTCAAAACTTCAACACATATACTGAAAGTTATGACTCAGAGGCAGTCTTAAGCTTGTTCAAACTTCAACACATAAACTGAAGGTTATGACTCAGAGGCAATCTTAAGCTTGTTCAAAACTACAACACATAAACTGAAAGTTATGACTCAGAGGCAATCTTAAGCTTGTTCATGAATTCGATTCTTATTGAATAGAGAATTTTGCAGAAAATTTTACCTTATATTAGTTACTAACATCTTCTCGTCTTCACTCTCATTTAAAGGCCGAATGACCTCTCTTGCTGCAAAAATACAAGTTTTACAGTTTGCTTTCTTCAACTTATATTGATCATTGGATCGATAAGGACCACGATAATACGGCTGTAACTTCGATTTGCGCCTCTGGTTACTACAATAGACAACCTTTTGTCCAATTTTTAATTGAGTTGGTTTGCATTTATTTTGATCAAATCTGATTTTCAGTCGAGTTGCATTTAACTCTGCTCGTTCACTGGCAAGCTTTCGTATTTCTTCTACGTCGTCAAATTGTGGCTCAATTTCGAGCTCTGCTAAAAATGCACTAATATCTGGAGTCCGTTCCGATATACCTGTTAATACCTTCAACGGAGAAAATCCAGTTGTTTTATTAACCGTTGTATTAAGAGCTAGTTGTACACGACTGATATAACCAGTCCATTCGCCACATTTATCTAAATTAGTTCTCAATAAGTTAGCAACAGTGTCTACATAACGTTCCACTTGGCCACTAGCTCTACTAGCACCAGGAGCAATCAAATGATGTGTTATCCCAAACGACATGCAGAAGTTTTTAAACTCAGCACTAGTAAAATTAGTGCCTCTGTCACTTACAAGTTTGGCTGGAGCTCCAAATAGCATTACATAGTTATAAAACATTTGAACAGTTTCTGCAGCTGTAAGGGTTTTTCAAGGGAATAAAACTGCAAATTTTGTAAAAGCATCAATCAAAATGAAGATATAACGATAGTCTTTTCCGTCAAATGGTCCCATAAAAGCAGCATAAACCACATCGAATGGAATTGGCTTCTTTTCTATTGGGTGAAGTTCACACTGTTTCTTTCCATACGGCCTTTTAGCCACCAGGCGGATTAAACAAGATTTCACAAATTTTCTGACATTTTTAGTCATATGCGGCATCCAAAAATGTTCTCGAATCTTCATAAGAGTCTTTTCCCATCCGACATGACAGTTTTCTTCATGGAAACGTCTCATTAATGACAATCGACATTGTTCGGGTACATAAAGTTTGTTAGTATTTTCCAGTTTCTTGTATAACAATCCGTTTTTGAGTTTGAACTGCGTTGATGTGTTGGTATCGCCACATTTAATTTTCTCTATGATTTCTAACGTACCTGGATCATTTTGCTGCTCAATATGCAACCATGTTTCGGACAAACTCTCAATTTGATAACAAGATTTTGTTGGCACATTTCGGCTAAGGTAATCTACATGTGATAAAGTCTTTCCTTTTCGGTATACAACCTCAAACTCAAAATCTTGAAGAAAAATCAACCAACGAGCAACGCGAGGAAGTAAATTCTTTTTTTCTTTTGTTGCCTTTAAAGCGTTACAGTCAGTAACCAACAAGAACTTAACACCGATTAGGTAATGCCTAAAATGTTTCATCGCATTTACCACTGCAAGTGTCTCCAACTCATAGCTATGATATTTTGCTTCATACGACTTAGTTGCTTGACTATAATAAGCAATTACATGCAATTTTTCATTAACTCGCTGAAACAAGATAGCTCCATATCCACTTGCACTTGCATCCGTATGCAGCTCTGTTGGAAGATTAGGATTAAACAATACTAATAATGGTCGAGTTGTAATTTGTTCTTCTATGTAATCTTTTGCAGCTTGACATTCATTACTCCATACAAATTCCGTATTATTTTTAGTCAATGCCGTGATACAGGCAGTTTTTGCAGCAAATTCTGGTACGAATTTTCGAAAATAGTTCGCTAACCCCATAAATGTCAAAATTCTGTAAACCGTCTCGTTGTACCCTTGCATCAATATCCGTGCACCACTTCTGAATATCAACGCGGGAGTGATCCGGATCAAAACTCGGAAAACCCACCAACGCGCCGGTTGATTGTGACCCTTGTGTGGATTCTAAAATTTTATTAATTGCTTCCACCGTAATTACAAAATTTTTAGAGCTCGACTCTGGACTTTCCGCCTGCAGATTCAAATTTTCTTGAATCTGACCTCTTAGATTGGAGTAATCTTCAGTCACCTTCCCAATAGAGTGTAGTGTAGGCTGAATTTATCCCACTTCTGATGATAGAAACCCTTTTTTTTTTAGATACTTCTAGTTTTTTTATTTTAATGTTTTTCAATTCTGTACACCACCAATATTTATATAAAAATGACAAACTTTTCAGTTTCACTTTTCCCTTTTTATACTTTTCAGGTGTACAGATCTGACGTCATATTCTTTATGACAAAAATTGAAAAGCACGTCAAACTGAATTGAGCAAAGTATTTTTTTGCTCTAACATGCATATATACTCTACATATTGTGGAAATCAAAAACGGAATTTAAAAAGTTACGGAAATAAGGAGCAAGGAAAATAAATTACAACACAAAAATAAAGGTTCTTAACAAAAAGTGAATTAAAAAAGCTTAAATATTATCGAAAAATCTAAAAAAAAAAACATATATATCATGAATAAATAAAAGAGTATATGTGAGCTTCATTTCTATTAAATTTGATTTAAAAAGAACACAGTTTAAAATCTACAACAATAACTAACAAGCAATAAAAACTGTTAAAATTTATATATCAATATATATACAAGAAAACCAAAAAAAACCGTTAAGTTTTTTGCAAAAATATATAAATATATATATAATGAAATAGATAAAAAAAAACGGTTCCTTCAAATTTTTTCCCTTGCTTGGTAGCCGCGCTGTGCATAACAATTTCTTATTTCCCCTAAAAAAAAAAAAAGACACTACATAAATTACAAGAGAAAATTAAGAGAGGAGCTAATTACTCTTTCGCTAAATATTTTTTTATATTATTTTTCAACCACCAAAAAACTGGATGTAGTGCTCGTGTCTTTGCATGCTCTTAAGAATTCGAGTAAGTCTTTTTTCTTTATCATATGTTAATACAGTACTTTACTAAAGAGAAAAAAAATTTACTGTGCGTTCATAAAGTGGATAAAGAGTAAAAATGTTTTCACAAACGACATGTTAAAAGAAATTGATACAATTTAAACGGAAAAACATTTTTTACAAAAGATTTCTACAATTGGCTCACTTTAAAGCTCTCTTACAAACACATACGCATTATACACAACTTCTACAGTCCACTAAAAAGAAAAAAATAAAATTAAAATACAGCGTAAAACAATAAGCTAGAAACAAAAAAGAGGACACATTACATTTCAATAGAACAGCAGAACTTTCACACACAAAGGAACATAAGCACAACAACAACACATAATTTCATGCACTAAAATTTAATTTAAATTCAATTAGATAATTAAGAGAAAATTCTCTTAATACTCTTAAAGCCTTTTATTACATGCACACTGGGTCGTTAACTCTAAAATATCAAAATAATTTATATTTTTTTATTAATTTAAAAAAAAAAACTGAAAAGTAACAAAGAATCAAAATAAAATTAAATAATATATAAAAAGAAAAAAACTGGAAAAACCTACTAAAGTTAAATATTCATGGTATATTTTATGCGAACAAGAATTATTAATATAAAATTTTAATAAAATATCACATACTTATATTAAGAAGTCTATTGTTTCCTCATCATCAATTTGTCCGGTCAGAAAACGATTTTAATTTCAAATTCTGATGGTTTACTATTAATTAAAATATTTATTGGATATCTCTCTCAACAGGAATTTTCTCATTTTAATATTAATAACTGAATTTAATGACATTCGAATTCTAATTTGGATTTGAAGAAGTTCATATCGTTAAAAAACCATTTCAACCTTAGCATTTGAATAAGAGAGCAACAAAAGTTTAATAGCATAATTTAAAAAAGAAAAAAAAGCACCAAAAACAATTACTACACATTTATAAAAATAAGGAAGTTGTAGATTTTGAAATAAATTTCAGGAGAAATTAAAATTAAAAGCGAAATTAATTAATTTGTTTTCATTATTTTGAAAATCGTTTATGAATATTAAAATATTAAAAAAAAATTAACAAATTTCTACAGGAATATTAACCCTATTTAATTTTAAAGCGCTTAACAAACCTTACTACAACTTTTACATAAATTTTTTTTTGAAATTTGAAATAATTTACAGGAGAAAAGTTATAAACACATGGTGAATAAATTCACGAATGACACCCTTAATATTAATTAAAATTATTGTGTGTTAAAAGAAAAAAAAGTTAAAATTGTGTAAAACATTTTTAACGTCGAAAGAGCAAATTAAACCTGGCTTATTACTTTGTTCTCTGTTAGTATCACATACTTAACACTTTGAGGAACAAACGATTAACCAGTTCGCAAATTTTTGCGTAAATAACACAATGTTTAATGTTCTTACTTGAATTTTTCAAAAATTAAATATCCCTACACTTTCAAATTCTATAATTACTTTGCCCTTTCTACAGTTTCAACGAGTACGCATCATTTTCATGTTTCGATTAATTTTCTAGGTTTCTCAATTACAACCACTTCAAATGCGATGCTATATTCTCATTTTACATAAATTAAGTTAGAGACAAAATATCTAATGCTATATCCATATAGCCCCTAACCCTATCATAAGAATATAGAATGATAAATTGACATTTGTAGAAAAAGGAATTTTTTATAATTTATACTAGATAACAGGTATCTAGTGCCATTTCCATATAGCCCCTTAGGTCATGAAATTTCTAAATTAAACTAGAAAACAATATCTAGTGCTATTTCCATATAGCCCCTCAGCTCATGAAATTTCTAAATTAAACTAGAAAACAATATCTAGTGCTATTATTAATATAGCCCCAAATTCCTAGAAGAATAACCGTTAAAAACTCGTACGTAAATATAATTTAACTAGATATCCAGAGATCTAGTGTTAAGTTTAGAAGAAACTGTACGTATCTAAACCAATCCCGATTAACCCAAACCTAAGCTAGATTCTCAGAACTATTGCTGATTTTTTATTGGTTAAAACTTCAACTAGATAAGCAAATCTAGTACTGTTACCACATATCACAAAATTTTTAGAAATCATTTGAAACTTACCCGAAAATTACCTAACACTAATTAGTCCTTTACACTGCACATAGAAGGTCTCAATTATCAGTATCAACATCTGGTTTTAGTAAAAACTCAATTATACCCCACTCTATCAACCTCACATTTAAAATATGACCTCTATAAACGTAGCATCTGCCACAGCCTTTAACCCATTGTATAAAGAACAGTTTCTTTTTGATTGTGGTCTTTTACTCGAGCTCTGTGACACATTCAATAATAACACTTTGGAAGAGCAAAATGAATCCATTCTTGAGGTAAAATTAAGAGAGTTAGGCTCAGAATGGGTTAACTTGAAGGATTCGTATCGTAGAGTTATGTTGGCACGAGATGAATCAATTGATACGGAATTCAAGACAAAGGCCAAAGAGGAATATAATGCTTTCTCAGAAGCATATTACCAATGTCATTCTCAAATGAATGATTTGCTAAAGGTAAGCCGAATCGATACATCTAGAAGCCCAGTAGTACAGTCAACACTTCGCTATGCTGCCCCAAACCCGAACTTTGTCCCTGACAACTCAAGTAACTGCATTAAACTCCCTCCATGCGATACCGAAATTTTTACAGGCAGTTATGAACAATGGCCCTCCTTTCGAGATATGTTCACGGCAGTGTACATAAACCATTCGAAACTCTCCCCGGTCACAAAATTATACCATCTTCGTAATAAAACGAAAGGTGAAGCAGGAGACATAGTCAAAAGATACACTCTTTCCCACGAAAATTTCGAGTTGGCATGGAATGCGCTGAAAGCTCGCTACGAGAAGAAACGAGTTCTTGTAGATAATCAGATCAAAATTCTGTTTAACATATCAGCTGCAACTACGGAGGACAGCGAATCAATTAGAAGAATACAATCATCAGTTAATGATTCTATGGCAACTCTTAGAACTCTGGGCGTCGAAGTGGAAATTTGGGATCCGCTACTCATTCGATTGATCTCAACCAAACTTCCAGATATAACTCTAGCCCTTTGGGAACAGTCACTCACATCGCCTCGTGAACTTCCGAAATGGTCCCAAATGTCTCAGTTCCTTGCAGATAGATTTGAAGCTGTAGAAAGACTTACAAGTATTAGAACCTCAAAAGATAGCTTCGGTCTTTCGAATTCACATTCAAATGTACAAACGTATATATCGCAAGAAAACTTAAACCCCATATGAAAATTATGTAGTGAAGATCACACTCTCCGAAATTGTCCCAAATTTCGAGCATTTAACGTGCAACAAAGAGTAGATTACGTGTTTCAAAATAAATTCTGCAACAATTGCTTAGCAAGATCTCATCTCAAAGCAAATTGCAAAAGCAAACATACGTGCATATACTGCAAAAAATCCCATCACACGTTATTGCACATGACAAAGCGTAATCAAAACATGCAGCAGAATAATGAAAACTCACAAAGAGGTCTCTCAAACGACAAAACTACATTTCGAAATAGTTCGTCAGATACGATTCAAAACTCTAAAGCCGATACCCGGGCTGAACAACCTTCCACCTCACGCCAAATTCATGTCAACTGCTCAACGAGCAATCAAAATATGCTTTTAAGAACTGCCCTAGTTCAAATTAAATATAGAGGAGAGCGTTTTACTGTTAGAGCCCTTATAAACTCCGGTTCTCAACGAACATTTTTAGCTGAGAAAGTCAGAAATCGACTTCAGCTCCCATATCAAAAATCTCATTTTGAAATCATTGGCATTGGTGGACAAAAGCAAAGTGCTAACAAAGAGTGCGAATTCACATTGTACGCTACAAGAACAAACACCAGAATCTCCATTAAGGCCATAATCTTGCCCAAAGTTACAAAGCGTCTCCCAGCTTACAGCTTTGAAATTCCGTAATCTAAGGAACTTGAGGAATTAGATCTAGCTGACCCAACTTTTAACAAATCTTCCCAAATAGATTTGATTCTTGGCAATGATTATGAGCAATTTATTAATATTGATGGCATACGTAAAAACATTTGTGGTCAAACTTCGGCCTACAACACAATTTTTGGATGGATACTAAGCGGTCCTATAAAAACTCAACCCTTTCAAACATTCACGACCTCAGTATGTGAGCTAGAAAACAATAATCTGCACACGCTCTTGAAAAGATTCTGGGAAGAAGAAGAAATACCTTCGATAAAATCAAACTCAAATGCAGACGATGTATGTGAAAATTTCTATTCTCAAACCACTACTCGTCAGGAAAACGGCAGATATGTTGTAAGGCTTCCATTTAAAAATGAATATCCTGAATAAATCTTCCTTGGTTAGTCCGGGTTTGTAGCTTTAGCCCAATTTTCCAGAATGGAAAAAACTTTGGCAAAAAATACAGATCTTCAATCTCAATACAACTCAGTTCTCAATGAATATTTGACTCTAGGCCATATAGAAGAAGTTTCGTCACAGGAAATAATATCTCAAGGCAAGTACCGCTCATTTTATCTACCCCACCATGCGGTAGTACGACCAGAACACAAAACCACCAAAGTAAGAGTCGTGTTTAACGCGTCGAGAAAATCAAAATCCCAATTCTCGCTGAACGATGTTCTCCATACAGGGCCTACTCTTCAGGCTGAATTGATAACCATAATTCTCAATTGGAGAAAGTACAAATACGTCTTCAGTGGCGACATACAAAAAATGTATCGCCAATTCTTGTGCACCCAGAAGACAGGCCATTCCAAAGAATTCTTTTTCAGAAGAAACCCGACGGCCCGATTAATGATTATCAGCTCAAAACTGTTACATTCGGATTAAACTGTGCGCCTTTCATAGTCATCAAAGCCAAAATTCTAATGCAACAGCTATGGCTAGAAGGTCTTGAATGGGACGACGACGTTTCAAAAGAATCCCTTAAGAAATGGAACGATCTCGTGTTGGACTTAGTCGAAATAGAAACAGTCTCTATCCCCCGATGGCTTCAGTTCATGCCTTCCGACACAGTCCAAATCCATGGCTTCTGTGATGCTTCGAAAGCAGCATACTGCGCCACAGTATACCTCCGAATTCAAACAGATTCTCAGAATACACATTCTAATCTATTACTGGCGAAATCTAAAGTACCACCTATCCAAACTGTATGTCTCCCACGTTTGGAACTCAATGGCGCTGTATTGTTGGATAGCACAAATTCATCGCCTTATCCCTAAGGCAAAGTGGCGACATGTCCCTACTCATTACAATCCAGCTGATCTTGGAACACGCGGATGCAAATCCCATGAACTCGCCAACCACTCGCAATGGTGGCATGGCCCTCCATGGTTACATAAACCTCCATCAGAATGGCCTAAAAGAAACCCTCTAAAAACTATTGAAACTCCAAAAAAAATTCATACGTTGCATGCTGAAGTCCACCAAGAAGATATTTTAGATAGATTCTCTTCATACAGTAAAGCTTTACGTGTTTTAAGCTATGTTTTCCGATTCGTTAATAGGGGTGTTCACAGAATCAGATCAAGTACTTACGGCACCATTCCAAATGAATTATCACAAGAGGAAACAAAACACGTTAAAACAAGGCTCATCGTTCTAGCTCAGAAAACATTTTATTCAGACGAATATCAATGTTTATCAAACACCCAAAATATATCCAACAGAAGTTCGCCAAAAACCCTAATTCCCTTCCTCGACTCTAACAAAATTATAAGAGCTAATGGAAGATTGTCTCAATCATCACTTCCATATAACGAACGTTACCCAATAATACTCCCTGGAAATTCTAGGTTTTGCCAAATTTACCTTTCCCACTTGCACATTTTTTCTCGGTCACGCTGAAGCAGCTAAATGTGTCGAATGGTGCAGACCGAATTACACATATTCAGACTCAAACCTCGAGTGAAGAAGATAATACGCAATTGCAAAACGTGCATCATCTTCAAACAACAACCACGTTTACAAATAATGGCTCCCCTACCACCAGAAAGATGTAATCTGTCTCTCCCCTTTAAAATAACCGGTATAGATTTCGCCTGTCCTTTCGAAATAAAAACGTCACCCTTACGAAATTCGATATATGTGAAAGGTTACGTCAGTATTTTCGTTTGCTTTAGCACGAAAGCCATTCACCTAGAGCCATGTTCTGATTTGTCCTCAGCAGCTTTTCAAGCAGCATTCACTCGATTCATCGGGAGGCGGGGGCTCCCCCAAAGGGTAATCGCGGATAACGGCAGGAACTTCTTAGGTTGCAGCAGAATACTTGAAATCGAATTTAGCACCTTCGTAAAAACCGCCGCCCAAGGTATTGCCCAGAAATATGTCGCGAATGGCTTTGAATGGAAATTTATACCTCCATATTCACCTCACATGGGCGGCTTATGGGAAGCCGACGTTAAAAGTTTTAAGTTCCATTTCAAGCGAATCGCAGGTTCTCAAAAATTCACATTTGAAGAATTTTCCACCATTCTAGCTAGAATTGAGGGCATACTGAATTCCCGACCAATATCCGCCTTATCAGAGGACCCAGCAGATTTGACTGCATTAACTCCTGGCCACTTTCTAAGAGGCGCTCCCATTCTAGCGTTTCCAGAGCAAAATGCCCAAAACATGTCTCTCATTAATAGATGGGAGAAATTGAAAGTAATCCATCATCAATTTGCTATTCGGTGGAAAGAACACTACCTCAGAGCCTTACACAAGCGCTACAAATGGAAAAATTCAACTCCAAATATAAAAGTGGGAGATCTTGTAGTAGTAATGGATGATTTACAGCCACCGTACGAGTGGCGATTAGGAAGAATCGTAAAACCTTATCACGGTTCAGATGATAATGTACGCACTGCCGATGTACGTATATCTACGGGAATAATAACTCGTCCTATTGTCAAACTATGTTTTCTTCCCTTCCTGGACAGTGAACACTCTGATGAAGCCTAATTCTTTTATTTAATACCCTTTATTATATACTCGTTAAAATTATGTGTATACTATACTAGAATCATCTACACACACATTATTTCTTATATTTCCCAATATCGTATTGAATGTTTCTAATTTAGTTTTGTTCTCTTAAATCCAGGCCCAATCGACGACTTGTTCGAACACGTCCAAACCAAGGTCAACGTACAGTTCGATCTAGACGTCAAGATCCTGACATCTACAAGTGCGTGCTGTGCAAAAATTTTTGTACGCGGTTTCGGAAGATGACGGTAACAAAAAGAGAAGAAGTTGTGGAGAAATACCGGATGTGTATAAATTGTTTGGCAAGAAGCCATGACTTAAGAGGCTGCACGTCGCAAGATACGTGCCGAATCTGTGACAGGTTCCATCACACCCTTTTACACCCCAAGCAACAACGGTTTAGAAAGCCAAAGGGTACGCGCTCTAACCGGCAAACACAGCGGCATAACTCGTCACCTCAACAACCTGGAGTTCAGCAACCGAATCACCAACGTATACCCCCATCGAACACTCAAGTTTTGGTAGAGGCAATTCGTTCATTGGCGAACGTTTTGTGTTCAAAGGATGTTGCCTGAAGGCAAGGCCGGCGCCATGTCCAAACAACTTTGGACATCCAAAATAAAAGAAAAATGAATTTATAATATTTATTATTTTTAATATTAATTGTAATATTAGCTTAAGAAAAATCGCTAAAACTTGAAAAATATATATATTTGAATTATTAGTTGCCAACCGTTAAATTTAGTAATCGCGTAAATGTAATTTCGAAAATATATTCAGCGGTTTCAATTTTATTAAAAAAAAAAAAAAAAACAAACGAAGTACATTAAAACGAAGTATCATAATATTGAACAGAAAATTTCCAACTTACTTATCATTTGGATTTACAATCGTACACAACTAAAATTGAATTTATTAATAAAAAATAAAAAACTTGTGCATCAAAAAAACCATAAAATTCTTTTAAAAAAAGGTGTACGATCCCACAAAGGTGAGCATCACAATTCCCTGATTTAAATTTACATAAAGAAATCTAACTCTCCTTTTTCTTTATGTCCCATAACCCCAATTATAATTACTCCAACTCGAGGAATAATAATTACATCTCTTTAAAGATTGCGACATTTCTCCTCCAGCCAAAGAGATTTTAACATTATTCACTCAGAATAATACACTGTATTTACATTTTGATTTTCTAAATTGATTTTAGTTTCATGATGTGGCGTCTCAACTGTTACTCTCGATGAAGAACTCGATGTATTGTTGTCTGCGTTTTCTTCGCCAGTAGTATCATTTACAACTTGACTCCCTCCTACCCCAAATCTTATTTGATCAGTGTGTCGCTTAATGACTCGACTATTAGGTAATATTCAAATGTATGAACGTGGACCACTTTTGTCTTTTATTACGGCAGGAGCACATGACTCTTTATTTACGTTTGTGTAATCACGAATAAAGACATTTTGATCTTTTTCAAATTAAACATTTCTTTTACCTTTATAATTCGATATTTTCCAAAATTTTATCTTTAATTAGAGGAGGTTTCAAAATAATAAATTGTGATCTAATCGATCGTTCTAGAAAAATTTTTGCAGGACTTTAATCAGTTGAGCAATGCTTTGTGTTTCGATAATCCATGAGAAAACGTTGAAAATTAAATCGAGATTTTCATAATTTTCTGAATTTAATGAAGCATATAGCGATTTTTTTTATAGTTTTAACAAAAATTTCAGCTTTTCCATTGGTCGAAGGTTTTGCATTCATCTGAGACAAATTGTCTCCCATTGTCGCTCACTACTGTTTGTACGATACCAAAACGACAAAAAGTTTCTCTAAGTTTGAAGTGATATCTTTTATTTTAAATACTTCGACCCATTTTGAATGTGAGTCCACAATGACAGTCCAGCAAAATCTCTGTTAATTCGCTGCCATACAGAATTTGTTGGTTTCCCTGGTATTAAAGTGCTTTTCTCTGGGCTTGGAAAAAGCTTTTGACAGGATTGGCATGATTTAATTAAATTCTCAATATCTTTGTCAAGTTTTGGCCACCATACAAAAGATCTTGCCAATGCCTTTGTTTTGACAATGCCTAAATGAGATTTATGAAGTAGTCGTAATATGGACTCTCTAACCTTTCAAGGAATAATTATTTTTGTAAGAAATCATACAAAGCAGTCATCTTTTCCGCAAATTTATCAATAAATTTTGAATAATGGTTTACCATACCAACAAATCCTCTTAATTTCAAAATATTATTTGGAATAGGTGCCTTTAAGACTGATTCAGTACGCTCTTTATTTTTGCTTAAGCCGTATTTATCAAATGGTATGCCACGTAAAGTATTTTCCATCGTTTTTAGAAATATAGCTGCAGCTGGTTTTACACCAAAAGGCAGCCTTTTCATTTTAAATGTGCCTATATGTGTCGAAGTGCAAAGAAGTTGCGATTGTTCGTCAAGAATGAGTTGATTATAAGCGTTAGATAAATCAAGTTTCGTAAATTCCTCTCCCCCTTGAAGCGGTAGTGGATATTTAAAATCCGACAAATGTGTGTTCAAATTTGTTTTATAATCACCACATATTCTAAGCTGACGATTTGGCTTCAATATTGGAACAAGAGGTGTACCCCATTCTGCATGATCGACCGGTTCCAAAACATCTTTTTCGATTAATTCTTTAAGATTTTCTTCAACATTTCTTTCCATGCCAGCGGTACTGGTCGTGGTTTACAAAATATTGGTTTTGCGTTGCTTTCAATAGGTAATGAAATTTTTGCATATTTAAAAGCTCCTAAACTATTTTCAAAAACTCCAGAAAATTCGTTTTTTAGTTGCTCAACAATTATCGAATTTTGATCAGAATTGTTAATTGTGTTTACTTGCGCAATCTCAAATTTGAAAGTCCGCAAAAAATTTCTACCAAATATAGGAATTTTGTCATCGTTCGTGACTACAGGTTTTACTTTCTTTTTGGTCCCATAACATTGAATTACCTCATAGTACTCACAAAGCAATTTGATTTTATTACCGTTATAATCGACATACGGATCATCGCAAGTGTTCAATTTTACACCTTTGCTATGTTTCTTTACAAAATTTTGTGATACTACATGGAGCACCAGAATCACAGAAAACATCCACTGGATCACCATTGATTTTAATCGAAACGTTGAAACGTCACCATCATGGTTTATGCTGTAAATACAAAATTTATAAGGATAATATTTATTTGAATCGCTACTAGAATTATCAGATTCTGATACATAATTTACTACTCTATCTTTTCCTTTGCATATTGATGCTAGATGTCCTATCTTTCCACAATGATTGCATTTGCTTTGTTTACATTCGGACGATGCATGATTTCGCCAACCACAGTGTGAACACGGCTTTGCCGACTTTTCTGCATTTTTCGATGTTTCTTCGTTCTTTCTGTTTTCATTGCTGTTTTTGTTATTTCGCTTGTTGTTGTTGTTTTTTGCTGAATTACGCTTTTGATTACGTTTGACATAGTTGACTTGTTGCTCGATTTCAGTTTTTGGTGTTATAATCTCCATCTCCCTTATGAGTGCTTTTCTTAGCGCGTCATTAATTGAAAGCTTTTCGTCTTCTTCACAAAGTCTCTCAAATATTTTACTGTTTATGCCCACTACAAAATGATGTAAGACAAATGCTGCTAAATTGTCCGCAAATTTGCATGACAATGCTAACTTCTTCACTCTTGCGTGCCATTCTGAAACGCTCTCTCGCTCTGCTTTTGTTGCTGTATAATAGCTTTTACGTTCACGAAAAATAATCGTTGGTGGAGTATGAATTCTTAATAGCTCACAAGGCTCTTTGTAGGTTTTTTTTCACGGGTAAAGCTGGGCTGCATTAGTTATGTAGAACTTCATACGGAGTAGGGCCAATAGCTTTTAATAATGTTGCTATTTTTGCATTCTCTTCGCTGCAATTTATTTCGGTGAAGTGAATTTCTAACTTCTCCTTCCACAAAAGAAACGATTCATTGCGCGGCGACAATTGAGAAACGCTATTTGGTTGATATATTGTAAAAGTGCTGTTCGATGGATCAGGCATTTTGCGTTTTTATGTTCGATTTTGTATAATATATTTATGTCGAAAGGACTTTTTATTATTACAGGATCGCCATATAATATATTTATGGCATAATTTATGTTGGTTATAGTTAAGTTTTCAAACTAATTCTGGGGCAAACCTGCCGACCAGTTTTAGTGTTTAATCCTTTTAAAATCAAACAAGTTTTTTTTTAGTGAGGGCAAGTTTGCCTACCAACTGTCAGAGCACCAATCCTTCTGTTCTCCAACAGTGGTCTTTATTTTATACTATTTTTGTGCTAATTCAGCACTTAATGTGTTTGGTTTTTATTATTTACAATTTTAAATACTTACTTATACATACATACATAAAAATAAAATCAAATCAATAAAAGTAAAACAAAAAAAAATAAGTTCAAAAAAAATATTTAAATAAAAAAAATGTGTTTATTAATGAAGATTGTGTAAACAAAATTTATACTTGAACTTGAAAAAAAAGAAACCATGAGTGGCCTTCATGAAAAGTGTCATTTTTCACTTTCGGTAATTAAAGGCTAAACATTGTATTTGAGCTAAACATTGTATTCGAGTAGCAACAAAGTGTGCCATCAAATTTTTTTTGGATTTATATTTCATACATGTTATTTTGAATTCAAGTTTTTTTGTTAGCAACAGAAATTCATTTGGTGGATCTTTACACTATCGTCCTCAAGGTTGAAAATTACGGGTCTAGAAAAATTTATATGAATTTTGAGAGTTCCGTGATTTTCAAAAGGAAAGTGTGTTTCCAAAAAAATTGTTTTTGTTCAAGTCCAAGTTAATATAATTTTAAGTTAAAGAAATTACTATCGATAATTAGTTTTTGTGATTGTATAAATATAAAAGTTTTGTATAAAAGTTTTTGTGATTGTATAAATATTTCTTAAATTAAATTCTTAGCATTAGTTTTTTTCTTTTTTTTTTTAATTAGGATTGTATTTTTTAAATATATTGTTATGATATTCCTTAAATTTATTATTAACCTTAATTACAGAATTGACTCCTTTACGTTCAATTATAGGGTAAGGGCCATGATATGGACACTGTTGTTTTCTCATAGTTTCTAACTTAACGTATACTAAATCTCCTACTTCTAGGTCAGATTCCTTACTATTCCTGTCATAATCTAGTTTTCTTTTTAGTTTTGTCATATGTATTAGTTCTCGTGCTTTAAGTAGTGATTCCCGTAGTCTTATTTTCATTTCGTTTGCATAGTTGTCTAAATTGTAAATTGGCCTATTATCCTCAACCATGTCATTTGGCAAACGTGGAATTTTTCCATATACTAGTTCATAAGGGCTGTATTTAGTATCCACATTTGGTGTGCTATTATATGCAAATGCATAGTACAAAATATATTTGTCCCTTTCATTATTTTCAACGAAATTTAACAAAAACTCTTTCAAAACTCTATGATTTCGTTCGAGTGCTCCTATTGTCTGATGGTGGTAGGGTGTTGAGAAAATCTGTTCTACTTTCAACATTTGGCAAATGTTTCCAAGCAGTTCATTTTTAAATTCAGTTCCTCTGTCCGATTTTAGTGTCTTAAAAAGTCCGTATTTAAGTATTACTTGGTCTACTAATGCCTTTGCGATTGATACCGCCTCTTTTGTTTCCATTGGATGTAGTATGACCTATTTTGTTAATTCGCACTGTACTGTCAAAATATATCTATAGCCGTTAGATATTCGTAAGGGTCCTACCGTATCTATACTTAACGTTTCAAAACTTGTACCAGGTGTGTCAGTTATCGTCATTTTTTCTTTGGTGTATTTTGTTTGCTTATTCTTTGTGCAGTCACAACAATTTATTATATATTTTTTAACCATTTTATTCATGTTTTTCCAAACGAATCTTTGTTTTAGTTTCAATAAAGTTTTTCTGATGCCTAAATGTCCTCCTATTGGCGTGTTGTGATACTCTTTAATTAAATTTTTCATAATTGACTCTTCTTTAATTTTTGTTGGGGCTTTGTATATTATTATCTTTAAAGGTTCTAAATTCCTTTTTATTCTTTCCATTTGCATTTTATTATACTTTTTCTTAAATTCTTCTATGGGCATGCCTCTTAATATATCATTTTGTTCTAGCGCTAGCTTCATTATATTCCTATCAGTCATTTTTGATGATAGCTTCTCGACGATCGAAACGAATTTCGCGTGATTATCGCTATATCTAACTGTTACCCATCTTTTATTTATCTCAATTTTGGTACCTTTATTATTTTCTTCTATAAATCTTAAATTTTTCATATTCCTGATATCAGATATGGACGTACATTCCCAAATGTGAATTTGATCAGGCTTCGAATGAGAATTGTATTTCTCCGTGCCTGCCTTGTTCTCGTTGGCTGACATTCCTCTTGTTATTGCAAACATTCTTTTTGAGTCATCACAATCTGTCGGTATCATACTCTTGAGTATGTCCGAATCTATTTTTATTGTATTATTTGTATTAATTTTTCCTTGTTTGTAGATTATGTCAAAATCATAGTGTGACAAATCTATTCTTATCCTTGTCATCTTTGATGCAGGATTTTTATGCGTAAATAATGCTACTAGGGGTCTGTGGTCCGTCACCACGATAAATTTCCTGCCATATAAATATGGTCTAAAAAAATTAATTCCCCAATGAATGGCTAGTAGCTCTTTTTCTATTACTGGCTTGTTTATATCGTGTTTTGCCAGTGTTTTACTTGCATAGGATATTGACAAGTCTTTTCCTATGTCACCTTGGCTTAAGATTGCACCGATTGCGAAGTCAGATGCATCAGTTGTGAGTAAGAATGGTTGTTCAAAATTTGGATAATGTAATATAGGTGGGTTAATTAATTTTTCTTTTAAGAGTTCAAATGTCTTTTGACATTCTTCTGTCCATTCGAATGTCTGTCCTTTTTCACCAGATTATTGAGACATTTTGTGGTTTGAGCGAAGTTTTCAATAAATCGTCTGTAGTAGTTACAAAAAGCTACGAATTTTGTCACTTCGTCACTATTTCTTGGGACGGGATATTTTTTATTGTTTCAAATTTGGAAGGGTCTGTTTTTATACCTTCATTAGTAATTAAATGTCCTAAATATACGACTTCTTAATTTTAAATTGTATTTTCTTAGTCTGTCGAAGACTGTTATTGTCATTACGGTGTTTTAGACTACAACCAAATACTATTATATCGTCGACATACAAAAATGCTTGGCTATCCAAACCACTCAAGGCAATTGTAAGTATTATTTGAAAGCTGTTGCTTGAAATTTTCAATCCGAATGGTAAACGTTTAAATTGAAAATGTCCTTTGTTAGTTGAAAATGCAGTTAAAGGTCTAGAGTCTTCATGTAACGGTATTTGATGGAAAGAGCTCGTCATGTCGAGTGTTGAAAAGTATTTTGCTCGGCCTGGTAAATCTAGTACGTCCTCCAAGCGGGTTAGGGGGAAGCGGTCGCTTACCAACTTCTTATTTAGTTGCCTATAGTTCACTACTAGTCTCCATTTCTTTTTGTCCCCACTATTTTTTTTTGGTACTAGCAATAATGGTGAGTTATAGGGACTAACTGCGTGTTCTGCTATATCAGTGTCTATTAAATTGTCTACTTGCTCGTCTATTTCCTCAAGCTGAGAATTCGGTAGTCTATAATTTTTTATGTACACAGGATTTGTGTCATTTACACTTAAATGTTGAGTATAAAAATTGTTTGCTGTCAATACTTCTCCTTCGATATGAAAAATGTCCGGATATTGTTCAAAAATTGCGTGTAACGATTCCTTTGCTTCTTTGTCTTTTGAATCCAAATTTAAAATGTTAATCAATTCTTCAAAATGTTCCCTGTCAGAATTGTCCTTCTTCTTATTTTTAATTAAGTAATAGTTATGTAATGGCTCAGTTTCTAATTTTAACTTTTTAATTCTTATTTCTTTGTCATTTACATTAAGTAGTCTTATGTGGGCAAATCCGTCTTTGGGTGCTATTGAATTTCCTAAAAATACTCCTTCTTGCACTTCTTTATTTAACACAACGCTGTCTTCAGCTAGATCCATTTTTATATGGTGAATTATTTCTGATCTTGCAGGAATAATTATTTCAGAAACTTCTGACAAGTCTGAGTAAATTGGTAAAATGATCTCTTCATCATTGATAATAACTGTTATAGTGCAGGTTTCTAAATCGATTTTGCATAAGCAATTTTTTAAAAAATCTTGTCCCAGTATTCCGTCAGTCTGTATGGGAAATTTGCTATGCACGATATTAAAATTTTGAATGTACGAATTTTCACCTAAATCCAAATTCAAATCAATTACACCTTGTGAATAAATTATTTCGTCCGATATGCCTGTAAGTTTGCATTTTTCTTGATTGTTAAAGTACAAATCACCATTAAGATTTTTTGTTTTTATTACTGACACGTCCGCACCTGTGTCTACTATAAAGGTAAGATTCCTATTAGCATCTTTACATCTTAGAGAAATTATATTTGTTGCATTATTTGAAATTCTATAAATTTTTATTCTTGGATACCCGGGGATTGACTCTAGTCCGCATGTCCTTCCTCCGGGGCAAACTCGTTTCCCTCTTGAATGACTCGAATTCTATTATTGTTATTATTTGTACTGTAATTATTATGTTGGTTACTACGATAATTGTTATTTCCACGATAATTATTTTGTCCTCGATTGTTATTGTAATTTCCGCGATTGCTATTGTTTCCGGAATAGTAGTTATTGTTCCCACGGTTATTGTTTTGTCCACTGTAATTATTATTTTTACGAAAATTTCCTAAATTGTTTCCACGTTTAAAATTTTGTCTCGAAAAATTTTCATATTTTCCATTGTTGTTTAAAGAACGATTGTTATTGCTGTTATAATTTTCACGGTTATTATTATTGCCATAGCCTCTGTGGTTATTTCGTCCTCTAAAATTGGTTTGTCTAAAATTGTTTTGTTGATAATACATTAATTGTCCTGAGGTACAATTAGTCTTCTCTAGTTCCTTTGCAATACTTATTGCTTCGTTCAGCGTTTTAGGCTGTGCTATACAAATTGCCAGTTTTAATGTATCGTTTAGATTGTTCTTAAAAATGGTGAAACTATAGTTTTGATTTGTTCTGACTATATCGTCCTTCCGTTCTGTTGTCACTGTTCCTTCCAGTTGTGATATTTGTAACAAGTCTAATTCGGATATTAAGTTTAATATATTGTCACTGAATGTGGTGACATTTTGGTTTCTCTGTGTGTAACCATTGAGTTTTGAATAAATTTCTGGAATTGTCAAAGGACTTTTGTATAACTTTGTTAGCTCATATTTCAGTTTGTCAAAATTATCAATTGGTTCCAGTATTCCAATTGCTGTTTTAACCTTATTGTGTAATTTTTCCTCTCTTATGAATTCTATCAAAGTTTTTTTTTGCATTTTCACTCCAGTTATTATACATGAGCTCAGTGATTTTTAAAAATGAATTTAGCTCCTTGTAGTTTCCAGTGAATTCTGGGACTACTTTTAAACTAGTAATTATGTCAAATTCTGCCATGGTTTTTGTTACGTTTTGCGTATTGCTTGAATTACTATGTTCGTTACTTTCTGTTTCTTTCTGTTCTTCTAATTTGGTTCTTATTTCCGTGTACAATTTTTGAAATTTTGTTTTAAGTGTCGTCAGTTGTATATAGTCAATGTCAGGTGATTCTTCTAATGCCTCAAATTGTGTTTTTAACTGTTTTATCTCTTTTAGTTTCTGTAAAACTGTATCTAGTTTGTATTTCTTTGTACCTTGTTTTTTAAAATTTTCTAATATACTTGACAGAGTTCTTACAATTTTTTCAAATTCTTCCATAAGTGTACTATTTTATATATTTTAACTTTTGTATATAAAAAAAAATTCTGTTTTAAGATTTATTAATTAATTTATTATTTTAATTAAACATATGTAATTCTTAGTGAAATATTATGAGTTAAAAGATTTTAATTTTTTTTTATACTATTTCCCTGCTCCTATTAAGGTGCTTATGTAAATAAGCTTTGTAGTATTTATTTAGTAGTATTTATTTGTAGTATTTATTTTTTTTTTTAAATTACATCTTGTGTTATTATCTTATTGTCCAAAATGCTGTTGCTGTTGTTGTTGGCTGCACTTTGGTTGATTATGATCTCCTCTTTTTTGTCGCAGCTCCACCAGTTCCCCATATGCAAATTTTTTTGTTTCTTCTATCTTATGCCAAATGTTTTCGCTTCTTTCGTGTTGTTTTGCTTTGAGCTCGGTTTTTAATAGACTTATGGTTCGCTCAGCTGCCAATGCTTTTGAAAAGTAATTTCCACCAGTTTTGTTGTTTGATGCCCTCTGGATTGCTTTTAGCTTTGCCTTCTCCACTCTAAGCCTCTTTTTATAGCCGCCTCTAGTTTTAAGTTTCAAGTTCTCTTTGGGTATAGCCGTCAGATGAGTTTCTTTATTGCGCGCCAATCTGTTGTAGTATTCGTACTTGGTGAGTGCCTTTGGACCTTCCATAAGATTTCTTCTTTAGTAGTCTACTGTAGTGGAATATCAAAATGTTCAGCTGTGTTCCAATCAGGATACTTCGGATAGTTTTCAAAATAAAATTTTCTGGATAGGATGTAAAATTTTTTTTTTTACCAAATAGCCATCAGAGTTCCAGGATACGCAGTATCAGGATCGCCATATAATATATGTCGAAACGACTTTTTATTATTACAGGATCGCCATATAATATATTTATGGTATAATTTATGTTGGTTATAGTTAAGTTTTCAAACTAATTCTGGGGCAAACCTGCCGACCAGTTTTAGTGTTTAATCCTTTTAAAATCAAACAAGTTTTTTTTTAGTTAGGGCAAGTTTGCCTACCAACTGTCAGAGCACCAATCCTTCTGTTCTCCAACAGTGGTCTTTATTTTATACTATTTTTGTGCTAATTCAGCACTTAATGTTTTTGGTTTTTATTATTTACAATTTTAAATACTTACTTATACATACATAAAAATAAAATAAGTTCAAAAAAAATATTTAAATAAAAAAAATGTTTTTATTAATGAAGATTGTGTAAACAAAATTTATACTTGAACTTGAAAAAAAAAGAAACCATGAGTGGCCTTCATGAAAAGTGTCATTTTTCACTTTCGGTAATTAAAGGCTAAACATTGTATTTGAGCTAAACATTGTATTCGAGTAACAACAAAGTGTGCTATCAAATTTTTTTTGGATTTATATTTCATACATGTTATTTTGAATTTAAGTTTTTTTGTTAGCAACAGAAATTCATTTGGTGGATCTCTACATTTGATTTAATGTTTTATTTTCAGCGTTTTATTTACTTCTTTTAGCAATTAAACGTTGCTTTAAGTATTTTGCAGTTTTCAATAAAGACATTATTTTATCAACACTTGGTTTTACCTCAACACTTGGCTTGAACTTGGCAAAAAAAAATTTTTACAACAGTTTGCAAAATTTTTGCATCAAGGTTAGCATATTATGCTTTATTTAGTTTATTTAAACGTTTATTTTTTGTATTACAAATGTTTTTATTGAATTGATTTCGAACGCAAATCTGTTTTGTAACGGTTTGTATTTACAATGTTCAATTTAGCACGCGGTTTTTATGCGATCATATATATGTCTGCGCGTTGCGTTTTACCCTCGTCGGCAGTTTGTTGTGTACCGAGTGAAAACTGCATTCGTTGGAGTTTGCTTACAGACTAACTTTATTAACAAATTCAGTAGTTTACATAACGTGTGCGTATAGAGAGAGATGTGTATGAGAAATCATATGTCTAGGGTTGACAATACCCAGCAGTCACACTTTCCTATAACGTTATCCCGAAATAAATACAAAATATCGCAATAATAAAAAAGCCCGTTTTCTTCAAAAAGTACCTAGTTATTAATAAAGAATTAAATAATTATTTATAGATTTTAATAAAAATTAGATTTTCAAACTCTAATATTAAATTTTTTGAAAAAATGCCATATTATAAGTTTTTTCACTTAAAATTTTCCTAATTTAAACGATATATATATACAAACCATAGATGGGCCTTATTCATTAGATGCACTAATTAATTGATGATTTTATTGGAATTTAATTAATGTCAATGCTAACTAAAAATTTTTGGTTATTACTATTGGTTTTATCAATGCCAATGGTTTTAAATAAATTAATTAAAATGCAATTAATTAATTAAAATGTGATTATGCCTCAATTGAAAAATAGTCAGTTTTTCGAAACGTGATTTCCGAACATGTTAAGAAATGTCTAGCATATTATCGAATTAAAAAAGTAAGAAAATTATAGTCGGTCTAGACCGACTATACCATACCCTATACCATGCGTTTAGAGACCCTATATCTTAGGCCCAACTAACTGGATATAGAAAATAAGCATAAACCAAATTTGAGTGGGATTTTTATTAATTTTTTTGGCTCCAGATATGGAAAAGTTCATATCGGATGATATATCTATATGGGGACTAGGTCCAAAAATGGACCGATCCTGATCATGTTTTTGCAAAGTCTCTTGTATTTTGCAAAAATACATACAAACAAAATTCGAGAAGAATCAGTGCAATATTTTTGTTTTTTGATAGATTTAAGTGAAGATCGGGAAGCAGCTCTATATGGGGCCTATGACTAAGAGTTGTCCCATAGGGATCATTTTTGGCCTACTCATTAATGGATGTAATAAACGCATACAAACCCAATTTGAGTAAGATCTGTATGACAATTTGGATCTTATGGCAATTTATGTCGATTTCATAGGGGTCATTTGTATGGGGGCTAGGTCTGAACACGGACCGATTCTCACCAATTTCAATAGCGTTCATCCCATGGCCGATAAAAGCGTTCATCCATGGCCAAATTTCGTCAAAATATATTCATATTTGCGACCTGCAGTTTGATTACAACCTTTACATGGACACACAGACGGACGGACGGACGGACGGACATCGTTAAATCGAATCAGATAGTGATTCTGATTCGATCTTTATAACTAAAGATGGGTGTAGGTCAAATATTTTTGGTTGTTACAAACAGCAGCACAAAGTCATTATACCCAAACCACATAGCGGTATAGGGTATAAAAAAAGTTATTTGCCGGACCCTTTAGTAGAAGTACAGACATTGTTAAATGTACGTTATTTTGAAGTATAAAAATAAAAACAGAGAGAAAAATAAAAATAAAATGATGCTCTAAGATAATTTTAAACATATGTTATAAATCTGTGGTTTTCTGGAATAACCGCGTATGTCCATTTTTGTCAGTTTTGAGTTAACGATGCCAAATATATTAATTTTTAACGCTCTTTACATGTGTTCAATTAAAAAAAAATTTTTTGACCATTTCTGAGTTTTTTCTTTAAATAACGACGTAACTTAAATGTTGATTAAATTAATTTGCAGCACTAACGACGTATGTCAACCTACGTTTGATCGCTGACAAATTATTTTCTCAGAAAACGACACATAGCGACATACGTTGTTATTAATGAAAAAATGCAAAATAATTTTGGATTAGTTTTAAGTTTATAACTACTTGTAAAAACGTGTGTGTTTATTTCTGTTATTTTTTTGTCACTATTATTCTTTGTGATGATGTTACACACATCTCCATTTATCTTTATTTATTTCATTTATTCATCTTTATTTGTTTATATTTTTTTTGTTTATTTTTGTTTACTATATGCACATGCACATATTTATTTGTAATTATTTGTTTACATTAATTTATATTTTTTTGCATATCTTTTCTTTTCATTCAACACATACCACAAAGTACACTAACCTTGGGTAAAGGGTTGAATTACAAAACAATAAATTATTGTGTAATTAAATATCACTGGAATGCAAAATGACAAATTTGTGAAAATTCAAATTGTGTCAATAACCCATGACAAATAGGAATGTCACTCAAATTTTGAGGGGAAAAATTTAAATTGATTATTGAACGTTTTCTGATTGGCTATTGAGCCCAACGTTCAAAAATCAATGAATTTGTAATATGCGAATGTAAAGAAAAGAGAAGACTATTATTTAAATTAAGTAAAAATATTAAATTATAATGATATAAAAGACCAGCATTTTAAAATAAATAAATCAATTATAATTCTGATTTGAAAGGGTTATAATTAAAACCAAACAGAGATTTTCTCTTTTTACTGGCATATTCTGCCAAAGGGTTCAAACATTGGCATTATCTGCCTACGTGCTGTATAAAAAAAGTGCATCTAGCGTGCACGCGGGAACTGCTTTGAGGAAAGCACTTGACAAAATTCCTCCTGAGATTGGTCCGGTTCTCACCCAATCTTAGTGTCCTTTTGTACACCCTCATACACTAAATGGCGATCCTGCCCCCTCATTACACTATATGGCGATCCTGCCAAGCTAACACTATATGGCGATCCTGCCCCCTCATACACTATATGGCGATCCTGCCCCCATACATACACTATATTAAATTTAAATGCCACTATGTACGTAGATTGCTACAAGGCATACATTATATAACGGTCCAGCAATTTTTATATTATTTGGTGATCCTAGCTGGCGTCCCACCTACACTATATGGCGATCCTGCCTTTCACACTATATGGCGATCCTGCAAATTTGATCCTGGTAAAAACTTCTGTTACCCGATCCTGCAAACACCGATCCTGCAAACACCGATCCTGTAAACACCTACACCACTACATAGATGCCTACAAAGAACAGAGTTAGAATCAGCATAGAAATGGATGAACGGAAGGAGCAGCAAAAATTGTTATATGATGACGATAATCTAACCGAAGAAGAGAAGTTAAAATGGTTAATAGGATGGTGGAAGTTTATAGGGATGAAAAGAGCTCCAACCATCGAAGACGTTAGAAATCCCACGACGAGGGATATAGAAACTAAGTTAATGATTGAGAAATCGGAAATTGCAAAACTAAAAAAAAATAAAAAATTAATCAAGTAAAAAAAAAAACAACAAAAAATTTTTTTTAAACTAAAATAATAATGTAAAGTTATCACAACAAAATTGTTATATTAAAGTAATAGCACAATTAGACAAAGAGAAAATTGTAGAAAATAAAATACAAATATTTTAAAAAATGGACAATACAAAACATTATTATGGAATTAATATCAAAATCATAATAGAATTAAATGAAAATTGAATATAATATGTTAAACCAATTAAGAAAATTTATGTATATGAAATATTGTTAACAACATTTTTTTTTGGCAATGACAATGGTGAAAATAAAGGAAAGACTTTTTATAAAAGAAAATAAAGACAATGAAAATAAAACAGGAAATTTATAAAAGAAGATAAACATAATAAAAGAGATAATAAAATCGCTGGTGATGACTGACGAACTAGGACAGACGATAGAGATGGCAGCGCCTATTGGAAATGTTCACTCCAAGATCGGTGTGTGTACATCAGGAAATAATTGAAAGGAAATGATATAAAGAATATATAATAGGGGTATAAAATGAATCAATAAATTTGCGCGTTTATGACGTGGTGATAATCCATCGAAACTAGATTCGATAATGGAGAAACTACGTGCCTGATATAATAAGATACAGTGATAATTCTGCGAAATCCAGATTTCGACGTGAAGAAACTGACATCTAATATATAAAGGAAATAAATGATTTGATAATCATTGTAGACAAAGGTCGCAATGAAAGATATAATGATAGCTATGATCTAGAAAATATAAATGAAATAATGAATTCGCACTATAATGGAAAAGTGACGAAAAGTATATGAGTATATGTTATGTAACGAACCCCGAAAGATAAGATAGAATATGAGAAAATAATGAAGGAAAATCCTCGAAAATTTTAAAGAATAAAAAGGACACACCACGCGACATAGAATAGATGACTAAAATTTATCGTAATTTCGAAAAGAAAATAATTATTTTTAAAATAAAAGATGAAAATTGCCATGTCATTGACCACATGAAGTTATACATGTTTCGATTGATGTAATTAATATGAAATGTAAAGGAGAAATTTAATAGATATAAAATGAAAATTCAATCTTAGATGTAAAAGGAAACATAAAATTATATCATAATAATACTTTAAAATTATATAAACGTAAATGAAAATGTAAAATTGTATAGATTGTTAATTACTACATATAAGAGCACATAGTAAACTTACTTATTTATATTGTTAATACATAGATATAGAAATTACTTATTACATTTTTTTATATATAATATTATATCACAAAAACAAAATTAGAATAACCACTAAGTTTAAGAGAAACAAAAATAACATTTTTATTTTAAGTAATGAAATTCATGAATTTTCTAAAACCCATAAACTTCATCTTAAGGGTAGGGGTGTGATGATGTTACACACATCTCCATTTATCTTTATTTATTTCATTTATTCATCTTTATTTGTTTATATTTTTTTTGTTTATTTTTGTTTACTATATGCACATGCACATATTTATTTGTAATTATTTGTTTACATTAATTTATTTTTTTTTGCACATCTTTTCTTTTCATTCAACACATACCACAAAGTACACTAACCTTGGGTAAAGGGTTGAATTACAAAACAATAAATTATTGTGTAATTAAATATCACTGGAATGCAAAATGACAAATTTGTGAAAATTCAAATTGTGTCAATAACCCATGACAAATAGGAATGTCACTCAAATTTTGAGGGGAAAAATTTAAATTGATTATTGAACGTTTTCTGATTGGCTATTGAGCCCAACGTTCAAAAATCAATGAATTTGTAATATGCGAATGTAAAGAAAAGAGAAGACTATTATTTAAATTAAGTAAAAATATTAAATTATAATGATATAAAAGACCAGCATTTTAAAATAAATAAATCAATTATAATTCTGATTTGAAAGGGTTATAATTAAAACCAAACAGAGATTTTCTCTTTTTACTGGCATATTCTGCCAAAGGGTTCAAACATTGGCATAATCTGCCTACGTGCTGTATAAAAAAAGTGCATCTAGCGTGCACGCGGGAACTGCTTTGAGGAAAGCACTTGACAAAATTCCTCCTGAGATTGGTCCGGTTCTCACCCAATCTTAGTATCCTTTTGTACACCCCTCTTACACTATATGGCGATCCTGCCTTTTTACACTATATGGCGATCCTGCCTTTTTACACTATATGGCGATCCTGCCTTTTACACTATATCTTGATACGTTGTTATATTCTCATCCTAAGTCCCGTTAACTTTTTGTTGACGAACAAAAAAATAAATTTTTCAAGCAACAACAACTTATTCTACATTGGTTGTTGCATTGGTAGTTTTCTTTTTCAAAGAAAATGACTTTTGTCGACATAATGTGTTTTATCTGCACACACTTTAAGTGCAATTTACATATTGTTTTTTCGTCCTAATCTAGGATCTATTCCTCTGAAGATTTTTGACTCAAAATTTAATATGAAGTATTTATTGCCCATATCTACAGGACTGTGAAATAAAAAGCTCTAAAATTTTTATATCGAACCCATAATTTCAAATATAAAGTTTTTTGGCTCCCCTGAACATTTTGATTTTATGACATACGCGGTTATTCTAGAAAACCACAGAAATATCATGATATATAGAGTCATGCAATGTAACAGTTATTAAACATTGGAAAGTTATTAAATAACAATTAATAAAAACAAAAAATAAAAAATTTATTAATGTGTGATTTAATTTTGAAGTAAAAATATTAAGAATAATACTCAAAAATTATTTTCTTAAAGTGTAACGCGTTGCTGGTCGCCCTAATAATTGGTGGGATAATATTCCAAAGACGAATTGCGTTAATGTAAAATTGCCAATTTGATATTAGCGTATGATGTCTTATTTGAATTACGGTCTTATTTCTCCTGTGTCGGCTGAAAGTGATTCGATTATACAGATGATTAGGCTCACGAGTGGTTATAATTTTGTGTAAAAAAAATTAGAGTTCTAATCTTCATCAGGTCATCAAGCTGGACACCAAAAATTTTTTTTGTATAGGGGGTAATATGTTCATAGTTACCATAAAACTTAAGGCCAAAAACGTAGCTTGTAATATTATTATAAGTTATGTTTAGTCTCGATTTGCTATTTGCATCACAACTTGAAAAAATTTCACAGGCGTACATTAGAATAGGTATTAAATACGTTTTCGCGAGCAGCAATCTGATTTTAAGAGGGGTGCAATGTTGAGTTGGCCATAGAGTTCGTAGCATCGAGAAGGTTTTTCCACACGCGTTTGTAACATGATCCGACCAGGTTAATGTTTTATTAAAAATTACGCCTAGATTTTTGGCTTTATTGACTAGTTCTATTTTTTGGTTATTAATATAAATGTTGGGTATTTCGACAACTTTCTGCGTTCGCTTACGTAGTAAAATGCATTTTTTTTTTTTTTGGATTTAGACTTAGGCCATTTACAGATGCCTAAAAAGAAACACGTTCTAAATCATCATTTAATTTTCGCGTACATTCTTCAAATTGCTCCTTTTTACTGCTTATGTACAATTGAACATCGTCAGCATACATTCTAATGTTGCAGTGCATCAGCTAGTCTGGCAAATCAGTTGCATAAATGGAAAAGAGAAGAGGTCCAAGAATGGAACCTTGCGGTACACCCCTAGAGATGGGAATGAAATTTGAAGTTATTGATGAGTTGATTTCTACATACTGTACTCGACCATGAAGATATGAATAAATCAATTTGGAAGACGTTGGGGAAAAGTACATGATCTTTTCTAGTTTTTGAATCAGAATAGTGTGATCAACTGTGTCAAAAGCCATCATCTAGCTTCATACAGCCATCATCTATTATTATTGATATAATAAGTTATTTGCTTATATAGCAGTTTTTCAAAAGCTTTTGACAGGTACGGTAATATGGCAATTGGTCGATACTCGGAGGACGATTTTGGTATTGGAAGAACTTTTGCCTGTTTCCATCTGTAGGGGTAGGTGCTTGTCATGATTATTTTATTGAATATGTGGGTTATCATCGGTAAGCTATATGGAAGGAGCAATTTAAAAAAAGTGGGATGAATACCGTCAACACCTGTTGCGTTAGATTTGATGGATGAGCAGCTCATGAGTACGTCATACTGACTAAAACAATCGAAACTGAATTGATTTTCTGGTAGGAGTTTATCCTGAAAGTTACTGTAGTAAGAGTGATTCGCCTGTTGCATCGGTATATTAATAAAATTTTCATTAATGGCATTTGGATCTAAAATTGAGGTTTCTTCATTGGTTTTTGTTTCACTCTTCCAATTTCTCTTATCGTTCTCCAAGTTTTACGTGTGTTAACTGAATTCGCAAACTTATATGTTGACTTAGCTTGTCTAATGGCTTTAGTTACGGTCTTTCTGGCTGCTCGATAGCTGTTATTCAAGTCAACTGTTTTGTAGCACTTCCAACGAGAGTATGCATAATCGCGATCTTCTATAACACGTTTAATCTGTGTAGTGAACCAAGGTTTTTGTTTGCTGTTGAAGCGTACGGTTGTGTTTTCTTAAAACGTCGCGATAATTAGTTGAATTTTTTCTAAGTGAATAAAAGTGATAGTGTGTGTGTGTGTTATTGTTTTTGTAAAGTTGAGACTCCGCTGATCGGGTGCTCCGCTGAACAAAAATAATCTCCGGCAAAATGTGAGGTTAAAGTCACTTCTTGTGGTAAGGTAGTGGTGAGTGGCAGTGGTAAGTGTGAACACGGTTGCCATTAGTGACATGCCATTGTGGGTCGGTAACGAAGTTCATCTCCGGTCGGCAAGGCAGTGAAAAAACTCGGATTTTGTCGGTAAAACGGTTCACTTCCGGTTCCGGTTTGTGTCTGTGCTAGTCGGTCGGTAGTTAGTGCAGTACAGGTGTCTTGGCTAACTTCCGCTGAAGTTAGTGCAGACGTAGGTGAGTGGGTGCGTATAAGTACTAGTTTATAAAAACTATTAAGTATACGCAACCTGCTCAACTGTTTGGTTCACTAGAAGTCTTAGTGTCCGTCCTTCCGTCAGTTATTAGTTGTCCGTCCCTCCTTCGGTTGCCCGTCCATCCGTCGGTTGTCCGTCCTTCCGTGGCAGTGTCCATCTGTCCGCGGTTGTGTCCGTCCTTCCGTCGGTTGTCCCTCCGTCCGTGGCAGTGTCCGTCTGTCCGCGGCAGTGTCCGTCTGTTCGTAGCAGTGTCCGTCTGTCCGCGGCGTGTCCGTCTGTCCGTAATTAAAAATTTTTTAATCGTGGTTCGTGGTGTGATGGTGGTCTTGATTCGATAAATTGATACCGTCGTATCGCTTGCGGTTAGGGCCGTTAGCTTTTTAGTGCGTTTGGCGATTGTTTGGGTCGGTAAACAGTTTTGTCGGGGTACTGTTCGGTACGGGTAACTGTTATCGGTACACAGTTCGATTTTTGCTTACGTATTTGGCAGTACGTACTGCCCGGGTCGGTCTTTACTGCTTCGGGTCGGTTTTAGCAGTCGGTCGGTACTTGATTAGAGGTCGGGTAAGATGGTTAAGCCCAAAAGGGCCGCGGGTCCAAGGAGTGCTAGGTTGAAACCAGCTGACGGCACAGGGGACGAACGCGGGACAGATACCGATGTAAGTGGGCCGGACAAAGTCCATTTGATTGAGGACGTGCCACCCACCGGTGGCAGTAGACTTTGCCATTCCGACTCGGACATGGACAACGGAGAGTCGACAGTAAACGAGGACGGAAAGCGGTTCAAAACCGGCTCCCCCAAATCGGGAGGAAAGGTTTTTCTTGAACCGAAGCTGGTTTCAGGACAAGCTAGGAGGAAGACTGCCATAAGAACTGACGTTGGCAGCATGGGTAGTTTGGTCGGCAGCGTTAGTAGCTTGCACGGTGGCTTAGGGAGAAGTTCAACTCCGGTACCAGCAGTCTCCACAGTTTCCCCTTCTGGGCCCTGTGGTGCTCATTCTGCAATTAAGCAGATGAAGGCAATGACGTCGGAGTTGAACGACATAGTTTTGGACGGTCGTGTTGAAGTCGAAACGGCGAGGCGGATCATCAATCAAGTGGGTCGGCTAGAAGAACTGTTGATGACATTGGTAGGGGACAATGAACGTCTGAGGGGTCGTTTGGATGCCCTAGATGCTGGGGGGGGGGCGCTACGCCAAGTGTCCGAGTATCCCGGCTGGATAAATCCTCGCCTATTCAGCCTCAGTCCGCGTGCCAGAAAGCGCTAGTGGTTGCCCCTGCACCGAAACCAGTCGAGACCTGGTCGGTGGTTGTGCGAAGCAAGGTTGTGAACGAAGTAGGTCCCACGCTCGGGGTCAGAGTTCATGCGGTTAAGGCGGTTCGTAGCGGTGGGGTGGTCATTCGCACCCCCTCAGTCGCGGAGCGGGAGAGGATCGTCCGGAATCCTAAATTTTCGGAACACGGACTGGAAGTAACACTCAACGATAGGCAGGGTACTAGGGTGGTCGTCCAGAGGGTTCACTCCGAGATCACCCCTGATGAATTCATGGGTGCTCTCTAAGAGCTGAACTTGAAGGAACGAATGACCTTAGAAGCCTTTAAGAAGGGGGTACGGCTCGGGAGTCGACCGTGGAGCGTGCCCGCTGGCGGAGCTGTCGACGTTACTCTGGAGGGTGATGGCAATGCCATGGAAGCCCTTCTGAGTGCCGGAGGCTGCTATGTTAAGTAGTTTAGGTTCCGCCTGAGACGTCATGAGCTTATCCGTAGCTGCTACCGTTGTCTTGGGTTTGACCACATGGTTAGGGACTGTCGTAGCAAAGCTGAAGTCTGTCGTCGGTGCGGACAGACCGGTCACGTCGTACATCGTTGCGAAAATCTGCCGCACTGTAGGAACTGTGCGTTCATGGGCCTGCCGTCGAATCATCTTATGATGACCGACGACTGTCCCACGTACAGCGTGTTGGTCGCGAGGGCTAGGGCAAGGCATTAAGATGTCTCCGACAATTATTCAATATAATTGCCAGGGCTCTTATGCCAGTATGTGTGAATTGGGCGAAAGGATGGTTGCCTGAAGAGCGGGTTTGCCCTGGTTCAGGGCACATTTATGAGGGTATTTCCTTGTTCTAGGGTCAAGGCCGCTGTAATTGTCAACGATCCCGACGCAGAGTGTATTGTGTTATCTGCTGACGAACTGGAGGTATGTGTCTTGGTCGAAGAAAGATTCTGAAAAATCTTCCTCGCAAGCATATACTGTCAGTTCAGCAGCCCATTAGAGCCGTATATCTCGTATATGGATACGGTGCTACTACTAGCGAGTAGCAACCCGATTATCCTAGGTATGGACGCGAACGCATCCTCTCCCAAGTGGTTCAGTAAGTTATCCCGGCATTCGTCTGGATATCACAACAACCATCGGGGTGAGATGTTAAGTGACTGGATGGTTAATCGGGGTGTTAGTGCGTTAAATCAGCCCTCTGATTTATATACGTTTTCCGGTCCTAATGGTGTGAGTGATATTGACGTAACAGCCATAAATGACGTCGTACTGCGGCGTTTTCGCTGCGACTGGGACGTTAAGGACGATTGGGGGGTGAGTGATCATAATCCAATTCGGATTGTGCTCCATTACTCACCCGCCCCTGTAGAGGTCTTGGATGTGATGCGGTGGCATAGACTCCCAATTAATTGGGATTTCTACGGTTCGTGCATTAGGGAGGCGGCCTCTGAGGTCTCCATTGGAGATTACAGGGGTCTGACTATAGATGGACAGATAGGTAAGCTGAACGATTGGACAATCAACACCAATGACGCCCTTCTTGGGAGATGTTCTAGGACAATCCCCGGAAGGGTTAAATGGTGTACGCGGGAATTAACAGAAATGCGGAGGGCCGTCCGGCAGCTCAGGAAGCGATTCCAGAGAGCCAGGCGGACCAATGCAGATGATGTGCTACTGCGTGCGACGAACTACGCAACACAGCTACTTGCCTATAAGGACAGTATCGTGAAAGTGAAGGAGGATGACTGGAGAGCATACGTACGGGACAACAGGGACGACCCATGGGGCAGAGTCTATAAGCTCTGTAGAAGTAGGGGCTAGCGGACCGATGTATCTGGCCTACGTGTTGGTAATGAAATATTGCCATCATGGGGGCATGCATACGCGCTCTGCTGGGCGAGTTTTTTCCAAGGGTGGAGGGTCCTATCCATCTTCCTTTTCAGGGGGTGGATCCCTCTTGTAGTGTGTTTGACTAGTCATAACTAACATGCCTTCTGCATGTATCGAAACACTCACATTCCGTTGAGTTATATGTCCACACTCATTATAGCTGGCTGGCCTGTAAACTGCTGAGCCAGCTAAATCCCACGGTTAATGTGTGAATGTGTGCGTGTATGTCATTTTATTTTAGAGTAGTTTAAGTTGTAATAAATAAATAAAGAACAGACTGTTAATAATAGCTCTGACGAGCAGTCGCACAAGCGGCTGCTCAAAACTAAATTAAAAGTGTTTTTAATTGAAGAATATAAAAACATATTTAAAAACATATTATATGGCGATCCTGCCAGGCCACGTCCTGAGAAAAAGGACATCAGGACGTGGCCCATAAACAAATATAATAATAAATAAAAAAAATCAAATAAAACTGTGGCGTGAAAATAAAAGCTGAGAAATATAGTGTGATGTTACTCGTACTATCGAATATAGTGATGTTTATGACGACGGGTGTTGAAAACTAAATCAACTGCGAAAATACATAAATTGAAGAAAATTTAAATACATTTAAAAACATATTTAAAAACATGAGAAAATGTATGCAAAACAAAAAAAAAAAACTTTTAAACAATGCAAAAATTTATAAACAAAATTTTATAAACAATAATGTCAAAAATTATTACAAATTTTAATGAAGGAAGATATCAATGATCGACTCATTGATCGGTGCGGCCAAAGCACCTCGACAGCACCAACTGCAGCAGCCGCACCATCATCTATAGCTAGAAGTGAAAATTCGTAATGTAAAGTTTAAAGCACCTCGACAGCACCAACTAGAGCAGCCGCACCATCATCTATAGCTAGGTAAAATATTTATTGTTAATATGTTTAATATGTTTAATATAATATTTGCAATAAAAACAGAAGTGAAAATTCGTAAAGTAAAGTTTAAAAAAAAAAAAAAAAAAACAAATTATTTTTTAATACTAATTAAAAGAGAAATTAATTTTAATAAGAAAATTTGTTAAAACAAAAAATAGATTGTGAATAAAATAAAAGAAAAATATACCTTAAGCCGAACTATATTCACCCTTCAAAAATATATATTATTGGAGAGGAAATATTTCATAAAATTTTAAGGAAAAGAACTTGAAATTTCGAAAAATTTTATAGTGCCTACCAACCACATCCTCATGATGAATTAGGGAAGGACAAAAATTCATGAATTTTTTTTTTTTTTTAAAAAATTTTTCTGGAAAAATTTTGGAACATAATTCATAATTAATGAAATTGAGAATTTTGGAAGGAATAAATTAGCTTTCTAACACCAGGAAATTTTAGGATCGTAAAAATAACGATCCACACTAATAGTTTATTAATCTGGTAGGTAGAGTAGTACAACGGTTCGTATCAATAAGGAAAAGTTTTATAAGAAAGCCTACTGGTTTCGTCATGGGAAAGAGGAAGAACATTCATGTTATCTGGCCAATATTTTCATGATAAATATGTAATATGAATTTTTTTTCTCTTCTCTATTTGCGAAGTCTATGGATGATCGAAAAGACTTCAAACTCTTTATTTGTTTAATTCTGGAAAATCTGTTTAAAATTTTTTTTACTGTAAAATTACTTCTGACATTTTCCAAAACATTTAATTTTAAAAATTTATTTTTTTTCCTTATGGAAGGAACATTAGAGAAGCCATTTTTTTATCACTTGGTCAAACTCGAATAGGGGAATAACGTCAATCGAGATAAGGGGAAAGAAAGAGAGAAAGGGAATACGTAAATCCTTTAATATTTAATAATTTTAAGGCTTAAATTCTTTTTTTAAATATACTGCATAATCCATGCAGGAAATTTCGCCATTGGGAAACTTTGATGGTTAGAAGTCAACATCATCTACGCGATACGTTTTATTGTTGTAATCAGTTAATAACTGACAGTTTTCTAATTTATTGTGATATCATTATAGTGCTGATCAGTGATGATTAGAAGTCAACATCGTCTACGCGATACATTTTATTGTTGTAATCGATTAATAACTGATAGCTTTCTAATTTATTGTAATATCATTACAATGAATAATAATATTTACCACATTTTACTTTAAGTTATTTTTCAATTGTCCCGGTCGCAGTGAAGTATCTATCCGATACTCTGATTATTTATTCACTGTTAAGTCCTTAAACAACTTATGTTTAATGTTAGTTTGCTGAGCAACTCAACTCAAAATTGTTTCGGTAACATTAAATGAATACCTCCAATATTTAAAGGAGAAGAAAAGAAGAAAAAAAAAGAAGGGGAAAAGGATACGCAGAACATCCTGCCATACGGCACATGGATTACAATTTTTTTGAATAATATTTTCCTCTGAGTGAAGACCTCGATTGACCCTTCCAAATACAAAAAAAAAAATAAATATGCGACTAGAAGAGGCGATGTAGTGCCCAAAAATCCGAAGAGCACAGCAAAATGTTTCCTACATTTTGCAAGATAACAATAGAATAATATATTATAGAAAAAGTGCTGACTTGGTTATTAATAGAAAATTGACTTAGGCCACTGTTTCTACAGCTTGAAAAAGTAGCTGGTAACCAAAGTCTGACACTAATAAGCAACAGTCTAAGAACATGTTAGCAAATAGCCCATAACCCCCGGGGATAGAGACAAATGAAGATAGAAATGAATATAATGAATATATAGGTAGATAATTAGATCCGGATCAATAAATGTCCATGATGTTAATGGGAAATTGACTGAGGTCAATTATTCTCTAGGTTGTGATATAACCGACATCAATATATGGCATTAGTAAAGTTGCAACTAGATAGATAGAATATGAATATTAAATTATATGAAAATGGGTATAATAATAATAATAGACTAAAAAGTGCTCACACCTTAATGGTGAAATTAATAGGAAAATATTAAGAAAGTAGGAAGAAAAATTAATGACCAAGGTGATGAGGAAGATAAGAAAGAGAGGCAATAAGTACTAATAAGTATAAAATATAAATGATTTGGAAACTAGTGAAATTTATCGTGCATATTTGAATTGGAAATTGAATGCAGATTGGCCGAAAATGTCTTTTATGGTGTTTCCAGACCTTTAAATATGAATTTGATTTTAATGTAATTTCCTCCTCAATTTTTAAAATAATTTAAACTATTAATACCAAATTTTTATAATGACTTATGAAGTATTGAAAAGGGAAATTAAAGAATTTTTAATGAAAATTTTTTTATAATTTTAAATAAAATATATTATATATTATAATTTTTATTTTTAATAATTTTAAATAAAATATATTATATTTTTAATGAAAATTTTTTTAATAATTTTAAAATAAAATACAGATATTTTTATATATAAGAAGAAGAAGTTAAAATGAAAGAGAAAAATAAAAACTCTTATAAACCTCTAAGAAGAAATGGAGAAAAACATAGGAATTACAATTATTTTTAAAAATTAAATTAAAAATTTAAATATTTAGAAAATAGGACTTAACATAAACAAAACTAAAAGTAAAACTTAAATTAAAATTTAGAAATGAAAAATCTAAATAAATTTTATAATTGAGACAATAACATAAAATTACAAATTAAAATTATATTTAATGTTTTTCTTAATCTATTGCTATGTACTACCCAGATGTGACTACCATATTTGATATATATATTTTTTGATGTTTACCTTACTATGGAAATATGAAATTAAAAATGTAATTTGAAAACCTATACATTAAATTATATTAATAATAAATTGAAAATTAAAAATTGAAAATTAACAATTAAAAAAAAAAAAAAAAAAAAAAATTGAAATTAATTTTTAAGAGGAAAGATGGGGGAATAATACCCTATACACAAAAAAAAAAATAAATAATAATAATATAAGAAAAATTTTAATGTTAAAAATAAAATATAAAATAAAATATTATATAAAATATAGTAATCTTATATAAAAGAATGATCAAGCAGTTATTGATCATTCTTTTTTCCGAAAAAGGGAGGTGTAGTGTGTTTGACTAGTCATAACTAACATGCCTTCTGCATGTATCTAAACACTCACATTCCGTTGAGTTATATGTCCACACTCATTATAGCTGGCTGGCCTGTAAACTGCTGAGCCAGCTAAATCCCACGGTTAATGTGTGAATGTGTGCGTGTATGTCATTTTATTTTAGGGTAGTTTAAGTTGTAATAAATAAATAAAGAACAGACTGTTAATAATAGCTCTGACGAGCAGTCGCACAAGCGGCTGCTCAAAACTAAATTAAAAGTGTCTCCTCCGTTGGACAGAACTGAGTTAGAGTTAAGCATTTGTTAGGCGCGGAGTAAAAAGTTTCCAGGTATGGATGGAATGGCCGGAGAGATGTGTAAAAGCATCTGGAAGGCCAGAGTACTTGTTGGCAATCTATGAAAAGTGTGTATCAGAGGGGTATTTTCCACATCCGTGGAAGATAGCCCGTGTCGTTGTTTTGCTTAAGTCACCCGATAGGATCAGGAGCAATCCTCGCTCCTATAGGGGCTTCAGTCGGCTTCCGGTGCTTGGAAAAGTATTGGAAAGGGTTATGGTGAAAAGGCTTCAGGAGAGGATCGACCAGGGCACATGCGAGTGGCAATTTCGCTTTAAAAGTGGTAGGAGTGTAGATGACGCCTGGCATCACGTTAAAACGTGTGTCGGTAGGACAGAGGCAGGATATGTCCTTGGAATCTTTATTGATTTCAAGGGAGCGTTCGACTTCCTGTTATGGGAAGGCGTTCTAGCGAGGCTACGCGAGGTCGGCTGCCAAGAGTTGGAGTTATGGAAAAGCTACTTCTCTGGCAGGCGGGCTAGCGTCGCTGGTGTGAACGAGTCCGTGTGCATTGAGGTGATCAGAGGTTGTCCGCAGGGATCCATCTGCGGTCCATTTATTTGGAATTTAATGACGGATCCTCTTTTGCGGAGGCTGATGGTTGCATACAATGTGTGCGCATATGCGGATGACTTGCTCGTCCTTATCGAAGGCCAGTCTCGTGCTGAGCTGGAGAGAAGTGGGGAGAAAGCCATGCAGATTGTCTGCGATTGGAGTAGACAAGTAGGAGTAGATGTAGCAATGGACAAAACTGTGATGATGTTGCTCAAGGGCAGGTTATCGCTAAATCGACCTCCAACTGTTAGGGCCAATGGCGTTAGCCTTAAGTATGCGACTGAGGTCAAGTACTTGGGGATAACAATGCGTGAGCGTATGAACTTCTTGGTTCATCTCGAGCGTGTCAAGGCGAAATTGACTGGTGTGGTGGGATGTGTCCGGCGCATTCTTAGGAATGACTGGGGCCTCAGCAGGCGTTCTATGCGGACCATTTACCGTGGACTGTTTGTTGCCTGCGCATCATATGGCTCCTCGGCGCGGTCCAGCGTGGTCACGACTGCAAGAGGAAAGCTGAAAATCATGTCGTGTCAACGGGTAGTCTTGCTCGCTTGTGTGCCATGTTGTCGTACGGTCTCCACGGAGGCCTTACAGGTGTTGGTAGGTGTAGCCCCTCCTGACTTGGAGGTGATACGTAAAAGTATTGCCTACAGGATCAAGAAAGGACAGCCATTGTTGCAGGACGATTGGGTGACTAACGATGACGTTAGTGGTAGGAGCTGGACGGAGTGCAAGGCACTCTTAAATGAGTGTGTTGTCTCCAGATGGCAAGATAGATGGGACAGAACTGACAATGGACGGGTTACATACTCCTTCATTCGCGATGTGACGTTCGTGGCGAAACGTCCAGATTTTGGCTTCGGCCTGAGTTTGGGCTTTTTGCTTACGGGCCACGGGTCTTTTAACGCATTTTTGGATAGAAGAGCCTTGGCTAATACGTCTGAGTGTGACTGTGGACCTTTTAACGAGGACTGGTTTCACGTTTTGTGCATATGCACTTTTTACTCGGACATACGGGACTGGATCCTCTGGGTGTCGTATTGACGGACGATGGTTGTGATGTCAGTGGTGTGCTTGTGAATGATGAGAGAGTGCGTTGTACGAATGAGTTTGCGTGTGAAGTCTTCAAAAGAAGAAGTTAAAGAAGGGTTTGATCGCACACTTATGTTTACATCCACAGGATGTACGCCTTCCAGAAGGCCTTAGTTGTGTACCTATACACTCACCCACAGGGTGGGTGTATGGGTGTGGGACTAAGCCATTCGAATGGCCACCAGTCCATAGCTGTTTGGAGCCATACTGGTAGTAGCTTTGCTACGAAGTCTGACCGGAGGCTATATATTTATATATATATCTGGTACCACGGGAAGTCAGATGCCCCTGGAATCTTTGATTCCAGCTGACTTGCGGGTACGGCCCCTTGGGGAGTATCGTGGTGGCTGTGGTTTATACCCAAATCGCGGGGAGAGCATAGCTCGATGTGGAGTTGCATTCAACCGGGTGCTGTGACCCTAGAACAGCAGAGGTGTGTAAGGTAGGCCGCGACTCCCCAACCAAGGAGTGGGATTTGTTGCCCAAATGCACAAATCTTGAATTGGTACCGGAGTGTAGTTCACTACACAATGGGGCGGTGGTCAGCGCATATTCCGATGCAGTGTTCAAAGCACCGTGAGGTTATGTCAACGAGACGGGTACTCACGTTAAACACAAGAGACTTCTGTCTTTGTTTGTATTGGCACAATTATGTTGTATAGATCTGAAACGTTATATTCCAAAAACGCTAATTGATCATGAACCGATAACATATTATGTATACAGCTCCAGTCTATTTTGTTTATTATGTCACTTCATTAATTTAATTTTTACTTATCCTTTCCAAACAATTCATTTTATTTAAAACACCTTTTGTATTTTCTTGGCGAACAGCCGCTTGTGCGACTGTTCTGTTATGGAGTACTTTATTAATTATGTTTACAAATTATACTTAAATTCTGACTTACATAACTGTATTGTATTGCAGTTTGAGAAATAAATGTTTCTCACGCTAAAGTTCGGTGTGTGTGGATATTGTTGCCGTTAATTAAAATGGTTTAATGTTACCATTTAGTTACCGTACTGAAGGTATGGTAACTAAGACATATCAAACACACTACACCTCCCTTTTTCAGAGAAAGAATGATCAATAATCGATTGACCATTCCTTAGTGCTGTTATAATTAAAATTTAAAATGATCAAATTTAATGTTAAAGTTTTTTTTTTTTTTTTATATATTTTTTTTTTTTTTTTTTTATATTAACAATTTTAATTAATGGGGACCATTCCTTCCCCTTTTCAAATAGAAAAATTAAAAATATATTATGTATTTATAATTTTGAAAATTTTTGTAGTTTAATTTCTTTTATCTCAAATTATTATTTAGTTTATACATTTTAAATTTTAAATTTATACTTTCTTAAATTTAGATTTTTGATTTAATTAATTATGATTTTAATTACAATTTAAAGAATTTTATTTATAATTTTACAAAATTAAATAAAAAATTGACATTATCAATATTAATGTATTTTTAATTAATTGTTTTTATTTAAATTTTAATTTAAATGTTAAAAAAAAAACTATATTATGTTATTTTAATTTTTTATAATTATTATTATTAAAAAAAAATTTCCGTAAACTAAAGATTAATTTAAAATTTATAGTTATAAAATTTGTAATTAAGGAAGGTTAAATTAAGGTGTTATGGTTTTATTTAATCAATCTAATTGTTTAATTATTAAATTAATTATATTTTATATTTTAGTTCAAATATTTATCTTTTTTTTTTCAAAACTATATAAAAATGTTCATCTAGATTTTAGTTTAGTTTATATGTATATAATCATTTACATTATTTACAAAATTTTCTTAGTCTATTCCTATGTACCTTGACCGTTTTATTATCGCTTATGGATAATGTGCAGTTGCCTAAATTGTCGATTTCCCTAACTGAGTATGGGCCTTTAAATAACTTATTCAATTTATGACCTGCACTGTTTTCCTTCAGGACTAAATCTCCTATTCTTTCTCATATGCTTCTATGTTATACAGTGGGTCTACTACATTCGAATTAAGAAATTTTAGATCAGGACTGTTCTTACCAAACACCAACTCATATGGACAATAACCATGAACAGTGGATGGCGTCGTATTGAAGCAATACGTGAAGTATTTTAGCCACTCATCCCAATCTGTTCTGTTCAATGAAATATATGACCTAACATACTCATTGAATGTTCTGTGAGATCTTTCTATTGTACCCAGAGTTTGGTGATGGTAAGCTGTTGATGTGACATACTCAATGTTCAACAGCTGACAAAGTTCTTGCAGGGTCTGATTTTTGTATTCAGTTCCCATATCAGTTAGAATCCTATGCATAGGACCATAAATTAAAATAAAATTTTCAAAAATTGCTTTAGCAACGGTCTTTGCCTGCTTATCAGGAATATGTATAGTGACTAAGTATTTAGTCAGGTCGCATATAATGGTTACAGCGTATTCGCTGCCATTATTTGATCTTATAAAAGGTCCAATTGTGTCTATAACAATCATGTCAAATGCCCGGGCTGGCGTCTCTGTTATTGTCATTGGTTCCTTTGTTTTAGGCTGTGTCTTATTAGTCTGGCACTGTTTACATTTCCTTATGTAATTACGGATGTCTCTAGACATTCCGTTCCAGAAATATTTTTCCCTTAATTTTGCCGTCATCCTTGCTATTCCCGGATGACCGCCGTATAACGGATCGTTGTGATATTTCTCCAATATTTCATGTTTCTGCTAGTCAGCAGTTATTTTAATTCTTCTCGGCGTTAACGCTGTTATTAAATTTTTGAGTTCTTTGTTCGCTGTACTCTTAAATTCATTAATTGGGATCCCTTTAAATATCTCATCATCTAATGTGAGTTGCAATTTATCAATGCCTTTATTGTCGGTTATATTTTCCAACCTAGAGAAGAATTGACCTAAATCAATTTTCCCATTAACAACAAGGTCATTAATAATTATTCTTTCTAAAGTTGTTTTTCCTTTTCTAAGGTAACACCCTAGTGTTCTACCTTGTAGGTCAAACTTTAGGCGAACTATTTTCCTGACCTCCTTTATGGTCAATGTTTCATATATCTTTGGAGTTTCCGTTATACTATTTTATTTTCTTTGTCTTTGTTCCCATCGCTGCCTTAGATCTCGATCTTGTCTTTACCATATAGACATTTCTTATATTCTTTATGTCATTGAAGTCTATTCTATATAAAGCATCTGCAGCGTGGTTATCTTTTCCCCTCAAGTACTCTACGGTAAAATCATATTCTTCTAATTCTAACCTCATTCGCGTCAATTTTGAAGAAGGGTTCGTCATTGAAAACAAGTATGACAGTGGTCGATGATCACTTCTTACAATGAATTTAGTGCCATAAATATATGGTCTGAAATACGTAATTGCCCAGTGTATAGCCGCTAGTTCTTGTTCGATAGTAGACTTATTTGATTCACCTTTGGTGAATGACCTTGAAGCATATGCTATAGGGAGTTGTAGCCCGTCGTACTCTTGGCTTAGTACGGCACCGCATGCATATTTGCTTGCATCGGTTGTAATGCAAAATTTTTCATTAAAATTTGGATATTGCAGTATCCTTGGACTCATTAAGGAATCCCTTAAATATTCGAATGCTTTTTCGCAGTCTTCGCTCCACTCGAATTTTACATTTTTCCTACATAGCCTCGTTAAAAGGCGAGCGTGTTCCGCAAAATTTGGAACAAAACGTCTATAATAATTGCAAAATGCAACAAATCGTTTAGTTTCATCGGCATTTTTAGGTGTTGGATAGTCTTGAATTATCTTGAATTTGCTATCGTCTGGAAGAAGCCTTTGTTTGTACATTTATGACCTAAATAAGTCACCTCGTGACCAAAAAATGAGCACTTTTCTGGATGCAATTTAAGATTATATATACGGCATGTTTCGAAAACATCTGTTAAATTTTTTAACATATGCTTTTCAGAACGACCTAATACAACCAAATCATCCATATACAGAAAAGCTTGTGCTAGTGATAGTCCAGCAAATGCTATGGTCATCATTCTCTGAAATGAATTTGGAGCTATTTTAAGCCCGTACGGTAAGCGTTTAAAACGAAATGAACCCTTATCCGTTGAGAATGATGTAATATCTCTGGATTCTTCATCTAATTCAATTTGATGAAATCCGGATGTTAAATCAAGGCAAGAAAAATATTTGGTTCGACCAAGTTGGTCGAGAATATCATCTATTCTTGGTAATGGAAATTTATCTGCAATTAATTATTTATTAACTCCCCTATAGTCTACTACCAACCTTCATAATTATTCAAACTTTCAGTTTGGACTTCAAAACCAGAAATAGTGACGTCTTTGTTAGTTGTGTTAATTATTCTAACAAACGATTGCTTACAGCTCGAAATCGTATTGGCTATGTATATCCCTTCTTGAAGTGTCTGGTTTGGGATAAATACATCTCCTTTTGGACATTTTATATTTATTTTCCTAATTACCTCTGATCTCGCTGGTAATGATACTATGTTAATATTTGGAGATTCACGCATTGGTATACATATGGTTTCGGGGAAATCGTCTGGTCTTAATACCATCCTATTTTGATCTATTCCGTATTCCAATACACAGTTGTAGTTTTTAATAAAATCTAGTCCAAGTATTCCATCGGATGGAATTGAAAAATTATCATCTACTACATGGAAATCATGTTTTATTAGTAGGTTATTGAATATAAGATCAGTTTCAATTTTTCCTTTTGTATAAATCGTGCCACTCCCAATGCCGTGTAGGCTAGTGGTCTGATTTGCGTTTATTCTTCCTGTTTCTATTTGTCCATTTTTAATTATCGATATGTCCGCACCTGTATCAACTAAATATGTAGAACTATTATTACTGAATTTTGACGCTAATGAAATGTATGACGCTAGACTTAAATTTATATTCAAGATTCTACCGTTTGTAGTGTCATTGCTTAATGAGTACTTGGGGTTTGGTCGTTTTCCTCTTCAATGTGTATTGGCCTGACATTAATTCGTCTATAGCCATTGTTGTTACTATTGTTGTAACCCCTGTTATTGCCACGGCGATTGTATTGTCCACCGTTATGTCCGCCCTGGACATAATCATTCCTATTATTGACCTGATTATTGCGGTTATGGTAAACTGTTCCATTTCCGCGTCCCCGGAAATTTCCGTTGGGTCGCCCACGCCTTTGGTACCGGTTTGCGTTTCTACCATTATTATAATACACTACTGTATTATTTTTGGCCGCATCTGTAGAGCTGTTTATGAATTTGGCCATAGCATCGTTAAGGGTGCTAAATTGACCAGCCTCCATTACGAGGCCCACTCTTTCATTAGTGCAGCTCCTCGTCATTGCTTTGACAGCTATATTGGTGGTATATTTTTCGGCTAATGTGGTCGTTAATCCGTCCGTTATATAGGCGCTTTGCAGCCTTTTTGCCAGGTCTTCTATTTCTTTTGTACAATCATTTGGTGACTTACCACCTTGTTTCAGGTTCATTAATCTCGCTGATAGGACTTCAACGGATTCACCCTTGACTGTTGACCTTAATCTTGCAATTATGCCGGTCAAATTTGCTTCATTACCCTCTATAAGGGTACGAGCTGTTCCCTTCAATTTGGTTTTTACCAGATTGACGGCTACCGCATCTTGACCTTCAGCGATCGAATCGACAAGTGTCAGGGCATCTAAGAAACTTTGTAGAATCTCTGCCCTACCATCGAAATCAGGTATGATCCTGAAAGCTGTTCTTAAAAATTCTGATGCTGTTTGTGGCATTTTGTCGCTGTTTTCCCCCAATTGTACTGTCAGTTGTTCCTTATCCTCCCCAAATTCTATCCTCTCATGTAATGAGTCGGGCAAGTTCACCTCAATACCCCTGCGGGACGCTACGCCAATCAGCTTACCTCTTAGGTCAATGAAAGATCCCTCTGCCGCAACCTTATGAGCGGATGTTAGGCGCTGATAATTAATGTTTAATAAGACTCTTATTTCCTCAAGTCGTAAGTGGAGGTTCTTTAGATGTTTCTCAACTGTTTCCTCCTTGGTAGGCCTATCAGTATTGAGGCATTTATGGGATTTGTCAAATTCTTCCCTTATGATCCTACATTGGTCGACCATCGCTTGCCAGTCCATAAAATCAGGGTCAACCTTTAGCCAAAATTATGACAATTTATCTAGGGGAAAATTGGGCGTTTATGTAAGAAACCAAATTGAAACAATTTGGGAGACTATGGGGAAATGTCATATAAGGTTACTAAAATTTCCCCATTGAAAAAGAAATATAATGTCAATTTATTGTATTGGCCCGTAATGCCAAACATTCAAAATCACTAGGTGCCAAAATATTCGCATACTAATCAAAGAATTTCCAAAATCATTTAAAAATCGTAAGGTATTTAAGAGTATATCCGATAAAATTTTTGCTATATTGGCAATTAATGCCCAAAAAAAATTTGAGAAGAGAGAAAAAAAAAATCTGTTCAAGTGAATAATTCCACTATAGTAATTCTATGGCACTGTATGCCAAAGATAATTTTATTCATTCACTATACTTTAATTCCAACAAATTCATTCAATAAAATTATTATGAAATTTTTGCCTTTCATAAATAATTATCTGGCACAATATGCCGCTATGTTCAATTATCAATAATATTGGCAATTAATGCCAATTCTCAAAAACAGGTAATTAAAACCAATACCAAATTTTCCATTTCAAAGCAAATATATTAAGATCTGTCACTCAATGTTATTTCTAATATGTTCGAAATATTGCCCAGGATATCTTTATTAAAAAATTACCTAGAGATTTTCGCAATGCCGTGTCTAAACCTTATCAAGGTTGTCGCCTCTGCTCATATACCTCTTACGGAGAGATCTTTTGTGGAGCACATATAATTGCAGTAATAAATTGGCCACGCTTACCAATACTAGACACAATGTGAGGTACCACAAGGAATCCAATTGATTTGTGTGGTCGACAACCTCAACGTTGGTTATGACATTAGCGTTGGGTCTTTCCCATAATAAAATATATTATTTTCTCTATTTAAGTAAATAAAACTGATCCAAAAGGGTATGTCCGAATATCCCAAAACACAATCAATTTGTCCATAAAAATAAAATGAATGTAAGATCCTTTTCCCTTACTGTATGGTCGAGGTACTTTCTAAATTATACATTATATAAAAAAATAGCCTAGGTCATCCTGTGGATGAGCTTTCCGCTTTGGAATAAAATTAAATTATATATGATTTTAAATCAGAGTATATTTTCATAACATATTCTTAGTATATTTCCATTGATTATTTTGTATTAACAAAATGGTATTAAAATAAATATTCTCTCCCTATTTTTTTTTTCTTTCTGTTAAATTAATAAAGTAGATTTTTATACAATATAAATATCAAAAATTTTATATCCAACATTATGTAGATTACAAAATATAAAGAACAGAATAGTAGTACCATATATGTAGGTATTATTACCAACTGGCTTTTATATATATAATTATTGTGCGATTTTTATATGTATACATCTAATAAAATATTCAAGGTCGATATAAATGTTTAAAAGATTACAACTGTAATGCATCTAATTATTTAAAATATTTAAATTTTATATTAATAACGCTTACGATGTTTTATGTTTATCGCTGTTGGTGTTGTGGATTGTTGCAGCTGCTGTTATTGTTGATGTTGATGTTGCTGTTATAGTTGCTGTTGTTGTCGCTTCCTCTTATTCGTTGCAGGTGTATCGGCCACACCTGTTTCTTGCTTCTTTGGCAACATTGATTTTCATTTCTTCTCTTCCTTTCTTATTTTATTAATTTAATTTTTGTATATATTTTTAGCACTAGGAAGTTCATTTTGTATTTAACATTAATTTTTATCAGCTATCACTTAATCAACAAGCAGGGATTCAATTATTTTTTTTTTCGTTTAATTTATGTAATAAAAATGGGTTTCTTTCTTTGCAAATTTTTTTTTTTGGTAGTTTTATAAAAATAATATTGAAAAAAAAATTTAAAGCATTTTTTTTATATTTTTTTTTTTAATTTTTTGATTTTTAAATCGCTTTTTGTTGTTTTTGTTGTAGGCATTTACTTCTCACTGTTGCGTTTCCATATTTTTTGAGTTTATTTCTGTTTTTATAGAATTGTTTGTTTGTTTTGTTTTGTTAAAATGTGTTTTTTTTTTTTTTGTTTAAAACTTTTTTTTTTTTTTTTTTTTTTTTATTAAAAAAAATTTTTGTTTTTAATTTGCTTTTTATGTCAAGGCTGGCAGGATCGCCATATTATGTCACTTCATTAATTTTTACTTATCCTTTTCAAACAATTCATTTTATTTAAAACACCTTTTGTATTTTCTTGGCGAACAGCCGCTTGTGCGACTGTTCTGTTATGGAGTACTTTATTAATTGTGTTTACAAAATATACTTAAATTCTGACTTACGCTAGAATACAATTAAATGTGTGTGGGAATCTGCAAGCACAGCAGATTTCCACACAGGTGAATCAAATAAACTAAACATAACTGTATTGTATTGCAGTTTGAGAAATAAATGTTTCTCACGCTAAAGTTTGGTGTGTGTGGATATTGTTGCCGTTAATTAAAATGGTTTAATGTTACCATTTAGTTACCGTACTGAAGGTATGGTAACTAAGACTTATCAAACACACTACATGTTATATTCTTCCCCTAAAATATGTTGGTTAGCGCGTTTGAAATTACGAAATTGTATTGCGTTAGTAGGAATTTGGAGTGGAAAGTTGTATGCCAAGAAAATAAGATCGTGTCTGGAAAAACAGGATGCTGATAATTGATCATATAGTAGAATGTTTGATTCATTGGACACAAAAAACAGATCAATTAGTGTGCTAGTGGTTGATGAGAAATGAGTAGGATTATTTATATTCGTTGGCTTAAGACCAAAAGATTTCATATTTATGGTTAAACTAATGTGAGCTAGTAGATTTGAATTAAAATCTCCTGTAATTACTACGTCATTATAAAGTGGAGTTATATCTTCCAATATTTTGTAAAAGTTAGTAAGATCAATTCTATTATTGGGCCGATACACACTAACAATCAATAACTTTCTTTCTTCACTACATACTTCAAGAAAAATGTATTCAACTTTACCGTTGGAGTTTTCACCACTTCTGGTTCTAACTTTACAAGCCAGTCCACGTTTGACATAGATCGCCACGCCGCCATATCCATCTTCTCTGTCATTTCTATATAATTTATAGCCTTTCATAGATGCCACAGCATCTGTTATCGAATCGCACAACCATGTTTCAGATACACATATGATATTTAAGTCAGAGTTTTCAAAGATATGTCTGAATTCATCAATTTTACTAAAAAGACTTTGAGCATTTATATGGCATAGTTTAAGTTCATTACTCTGTTTTCTAAGAATTATAACCATTGTAACGTCTTTGGAATGTAATCTATTAACACCTATTGAGGTCATATATTAGATAAAAGAAAATAAATACCCTAATGGCAACGACAGCATTAACAGTGAAAATTATTGGTTTTATTACATATAAGAAAAGAATTGTGATAAATTTATTTATATTGACATTTAAGAAAGTACTAATAAAAAATTCATTAATATAAATAGTAAAAGTAAAGTTCATGTACGATAATATTTTAGTCTCGAAAAAGCTGTAGTAGTTCATCAAGAAATTCGATTTGCATTGGATCTTCAGAGCCTTGCTTTTTTATATACACAAGACCACGTAAAGTGAATGCAGTTTTTATTATTTTGTCTGTCTTCAATTTTAATGCAGATTGAAATATATTTGTAATGTATGCTTTCTTCTTCTTTACCACGCACCATTTAAACAAAATTAATATTAATTACAGTAGTAATTACAATATGTCTGAAAAATGACTATAAATCTAACAAACAAAAAATTTCTTCGCTTCAATGCGTCATCTCAAATATATGTAAAGTGCATATGTAGGTATGTACAAAACCGTACATCACATATGACAACTCTTACGAAAACTGAAAATAGTGGAAATTAGAAGTGTTAATATTCAAAAAATTCAAAAATAACGATTGTTTGTTTGGACAGAGTTGTATCTTCTGAAATTAATACAAAGTAAAGCTGTATTGTAGAAAACTGAATCTAACCACACTGCTCGTAGGCTTCACTTTAGGTGAGTGTGTTAAAGCGCTGACCAAAAAGTGCAAGTACGAGTGTATGTGAAGGTTCATGGTTCAAACCTCACGGCCGCCCTAAGTAGAAAAATTTTCATATAGAAACAATCTATTCAATTAAAAACATAACAATTATCACAATGTTCAATAAATCGCTGATGAAGGCTGAAATGCCAGAAATAGGTCCGATTAAGAATACAGTGCAGTTATGAATTTTTGTAATGTATGCTTTCTTCTTCTTTACCACGCACCATTTAAACAAAATTAATATTAATTATAGTAGTAATTACAATATGTCTGACGTAAATTGGTTCGGCACTTTCAATTTTGACATAAAGAATTCATCAAAAGGTTGTTGTAAGTTTCCTATTCGCACATTTAGATCTCCTCTATACAACAAAGATTTCTAAATCTTTATTTATTAAAAAACTTCTCGTTGCTTCAAAATCTTCGTTCCACGTTGCTGTCCGGAGATATAATGGCAGTGTTTTTATCACTTTCTTAGCAGTTTTGATTACTATCAAATCTATGCTATCTATTTTTCTAAACTCATGTAAAATATTCTGTTTTCGAAGATCTTTTTTGACTCCATAGACATACCCTGCTATACTTCTTCCAAATGTATTATTTTTTATTGCTGTTTTCCAATATGTATCAAAACCGGTAAAATATTTTTTAAATCTTTCACCTTTTCTTCAACAATATGTGTTTCTAATAATATAAATATATCAACAGTTTTTACATACTGGAAAAAATCATTAAACAAAATTTTATATTCTAAACCGTGACCATTGTATGATAAAATATGTAAAGAAAAGTTATTATTATTTTCACTAACATTTCTATAGATGCGATTAGATTGTACAATAGGGTGAAAACATGTCAAACCATCATGCCATTCGGATCGACCCCTTCCGATTTCAATGAAACTTACCACAAATAATATGTATAATAAAACCTCAACAAAACACATTTTTTATTTCCTGAGGCCCTTTTGGTTTTCGAAATATGACGTCATGAAATTTTGAATTAACCTCAAAATTTCCCAAAAGTTTCATCACGCTATTGCTTATAACTTTTGAAGTACACGAAATAGAAACCTATGTTTGGTCTTATTGAAAAGGGTAAATCAAGTGCTTTGAAATGATATGCATGTTAATTTTTTTCACGATAGGGTCAAAGGTCATTTTTTGGGGTCTTGAGCTTGAAAGTCTATATCTTGAAAAACATATCTTCAAAAATTTAAAAAAAAATATATGTTAATAAATGAACTCTTCTATACATTTTTGGAAATTTTCAAGCTGGTGCCGCAATTAGAATATGAATTATGGGCAATTATGTGGCACAAGATATTCAAGTTTTGATATATTATATTTTATTTATTAATTTAGGTGGCACTTGAATTAAAAAAAAAAATAACGAGTTTTGTTTTTTGATGCAACAGCCAAAACAATCTCACCCTGCTAAGCTGTGACAATTTCTATTGTTTTTGTAGATTTTTTAGCTATGTATGTACATAAAACTAAATTTACCGTTATCAGTTTTTTGCATTAAATATTGTGTAAGCTAGAATAAGAATGCTTAAGCTTTCTCTTTCTTTCTGCTTAGACCACTTTCGGTTGTTGTTGCAATTTTTTACTCAAGCTAAAAATGCAAGCAAATCTATTAACAGTTACATTTTTATTCTTCATCTAACAATGTGTTGATGATTTAATTGGACAGTTATATTTTAGCAAGTGATCTAAACAGAATAATAAAAATCCCAAAAATTTAATAAATAAAAATTGCTTAAAAATACCGGTGAAAATAACTATAAACAGTTTTGGTAATTGTGTTTTAAATAAAAATGCCATTTAACAAAAAATTTTGTTGTAACCCCTTTAAAATTGTGGGTCACAAATATAATTCAAAAGGCATAAGAAAAGTTCAAAAATGGATGATTAGCAAAAATAAAAATATTTTATCATCAGATAGAATATGTACGACGTGCAGAGTTAAACTTTGTCGAATAAGAGAAGAAATCGTTTTAACCTCAGATTTTGATTTTGAGGCAGAATCTGTTATCTCAGAAGTGGTCGAACAAGAATGTTTTTCAGAAGATGAAGTCGCACAAGATATTGCAGTATCTAAGTTAAACGAGGCGTTATCATACCTTGATGAAACTCCAATTTCAACCAAAAAAATGTTTTATAAAAATTATAAAGCCAACAAGTTTCAGAATGTGAGTTCTTCAATAAAAACAAAGCTTTTTCCAGGTTTGGAACCACCAACAACTCATCAATGCACTGAATCAATAATTATTGATCAATTAAAAGAAAAATTTAAAACTCTCACAAAAAACAGCGAAAAAATGCAGCTACTTACTATTTTGCCTAAAACTTGGTCTATTCGTAAAATTGAGGAGGAATTTCAAATATCTAATTTTATGGCACGTAAAGTGAAAACTCTTGTAAATGAAAAAGGTATATTTAGTACTCCGAATCAAAAACTGGGAAAGCCCTTACAAATAGAAACTGTTGATATTGTAAAAAAATTTTTTGAATGCGACGACGTCAGCCGGTGTTTGCCGGGTAGCAAAGATTTTGTTTCGGTTATCGAGAATGGCGTGAAATTACATAAAACCAAAAGACTGTTAATGGGGAATTTAAGAGAAATGTATGCATTGTATACAGAAAGACATGGGGAACACAAGATAGGGCTTTCAAAATTTTGTGAGCTTCGTCCAAAAAACGTAGTGTTGGTTGATGCATGTGGCACCCATAATGTATGCGTCTGTGTTAAGCACCAGAACGTCAAATTAATGCTTCATTCTATTAATTTAAAGAAACTAACAAAAAACGTAGAAAATTTTGAAATGGAATCATACAAAGACTGTTTCAAACAAATTATGTGCCCTTTAAAATCTCCATACTGTTACCTTGGTAAGTGCAACTTTTGTCCCGGAACACAGAATTTCAAAGAGAGGATGCTTCGGTTGTTTGAAGAAAAATGTATTGACGAAATCACTTTTAAACAGTGGGTAAGTGTTGACAGAGATAAATTAGAAACGATGATCCAACCGACGGAGGAGTTTTTAGACTCTCTTACCGAGAAACTTGAAATATTACTTCCACATTCATTTATTTCGAAAGATCAGCATGCATTCTTAACATATAGTAAGACTTCGTTGAAAGATAATGAGTATGTCGTTGTTTGTGATTTTTCTGAAAATGTGTCCTTTGTTATTCAAGACTCAGTCCAAGGATTTCACTGGAACAATTCGCAGGCAACATTATATCCAATTGCAATATATTATAAATTAGATGGAATATTAAAAAGCACTAATTTTATAATTATATCGAGTTGTCTTGTACATAACACAGTAGCAGTCCATTTATTCCATAGACACTTGCATTATTTCCTCAAAAAAAGATTTGAAAGAGTTCCATCAAAAGTAATATACTTTTCTGATGGATGTGCTGGGCAGTTTAAAAACAAGAAAAACTTTGCAAATTTATGTTTTCATAAGGAAGATTTTGGATGTGATGGTGAGTGGCATTTTTTTGCTACAAGTCATGGGAAAGGTCCTAGTGACGGCCTTGGAGGCACAGTTAAAAGAGAGGCACGTAGAGCAAGTTTGCAACGTCCTTTGGAGAACCAGATCACAACGCCACAACTTTTATTTGACTGGTGCCAAAAAACACTCATTAACTGCAATTTTATATTACTTTCTGAGGATGATCATAACGAAGAAGAGGAATTTCTCAGAGACCGTTTTGTTGGGTTACGTACAATACCAGGTACACAAAAATACCACTGTTTTATACCTGAAGGAACAGGAACATTAAAAGTAAAGATTTACTCCAATGATACCGTTTTTTTAATTGAAAAAATTTCTTATTAATTCTTTGTAAACTTAAACAACTTTTTGTTAACGTTAAGCTTTAAATATAGGATAAATTTTATTTCATTTAATTTAACTTAATTTTATTTTATTTTATTCAATTTTTTTTAAATGATTTTATTTTATTTTATTTTGATTTATTTTAGTTTAATATTTCATTAAACCTAAGTGAAGAGTTATGAAAAAATAAAGCAAAACAATATTTTCTTTTTAGAAAAAAAAAAAAAAAATGGAAATATTATTATATTATTATTGTTATTTTTTCAATATATTTATTTGTTCAGGATTTGTTTGAAAATTCCACCACAACTTTATTTGAATAACTAAATTATTGCTAAAAATAAATAAATTAGAATTCAATTAAAATCGATTTCATGATATAACAAATAAGAAATTTCTAAAAATAATTTCATTTTCAAGTTCGACCCTCGTATCACATTCAACATTTACTAAGCTTGCACATTAATGAAAACAGGGTGGGTACAAGAATAGTTTCCAAATAAATCCTTCATTCTACTTTACAGTTGCATACAAGTTTTGTTAAAACTGGTCCAGTAAGTAATAAGATACGCATTTACTTTAACTTTTTAATGTTGAAACCACTGTGTGTAAGTGTGTGTTGCTTTGTTAAATCAAAAAAACTTTTGTCTTCAATGAACGCCACATAATCTTTTCGTTCATTTTTGTACATAACTTCTGTTCCAATTGCGGCACCAGCATGAAACTTTCAAGAAATGTAAAATGGAGTGCAATAATTAACATATATATTTTTTTTTATTTTCGAAGATATGTTTTTCAAGATATGGGCTTTTGAGCTCAAGACCCTATAAAATGACCTTTGACATTTGCTTGGAAAAAATCGATATGCATATCAATTTAAAGGGCTTACTTTACCCTTTACAATTTAATCAACCTTAGTCTCATATTCTGTGTCCTTTAAAAGTTAGAGGAAATTGAGTAAGGACACTTTATGGAAATTTTGAAGTTTTTTTAATTTTTCATGACGTCATATTTCGAAAACCAAAAGGGCCTGATGGAAAATAAAATGAGTTTTGTTGAAGTCCTGTAATAAACAATATTTGTGGTGAGTTTCATCAAAATCGGTGATGGTGTTTCCGAAAGTGGCATATTTTTGTGATGGTTTGACATGTTTTCACCCAATATTATAAAATCATTTCTCTTTTTTTGAGTTGCTTAATAGGTTTTTGAGGTTAATTGACTTAAAATTTCATAACAGTTTATATTCACGCAATTTAAAACATCACTATACAAATTTTTGAGCACTACATTTCCAGATTGTTTTCCAACAGTGAGCTGTTTATCCTTGTTCCACCATAACCACTTATCGCCAATTCAAATTTTTTAATTTCGAACTAAAATATGATGTACACTGCTTATTTGATTTATAGTCTTCTTGAGCATCAACATCACATGCTTATCTTGTTGCTTTTCAGTGGTTAAATCAAGTTCAATACTGATTTTTGTGCCTGATAAGTTTTTTGTCCTTTTGAATATCTCTTTCACTATTTCTGCTAAGCTGAATTCCGCAATAACTCCTAGCTTAACATAATTATCGCATAGTTTTCTTGTGGATATCAAACAAATTTCTTTTGACAGTTTAAGATCGGAAGAAGAAGTTTTCGATGAAATACCTTTGAACACGATACTGTTTCTTTTGATATGCTCTTGTAGATACATAATTTGTTGGTGATTCTTTTCATTTTCGTATTTTAGTTACCTTATTTCGCTTTTCAATGTATCATTTTCTGGCTTTAGGTCATCCAGCTTTGTAGAATTTTAATTTACTATGTTTTTTATTTCATCAAAATCCTGTTTGATTGGTATATTCTTAAGCTTCTCATCCATAGGAGTTGACATAAGACTAATTAAGTCTGTAACAGCCATTGCACCCACTGCATTCTCAGTATTTGGTGATAGTTCTACATTTTTACATAATTAACATTAAATGACAACGACATTTTTTGGCGTTTAAATCAGTTGTTCCAATGCTAATGAAATTTCAATACCAATGAAAAATTCCCTAGCACGATACAAACAAACAAAGTCTGATATCAGCTATATTATTTTTAAATTATCTACTAGGCGTTTGTTTGTCAAATTAAATATACGGAAAAATTATTATGTTAAAATAATTGACCTTAGCTTGGTAAAAAGTCTGCGCATATAAACGTCTGCGCATAAAATTTTTATTGCATATTTATGTTACTTTTTTAATAACATGTCTTATATATAATTAGTTAGCAATAAGTATTAGCAATGTATTAATTTTATTTATATAATTATTGCAAGAATCCATTCTTCAAACTCTATCTAAGGAAAATCGAAATATCTATTACTAATCATAACTAAAAACAAAGTATGTTAAAAACAAATACTTTTTGTTGTTCAGTTTTTTTGTTTGTTTTACTATCTTATTGGATTTTCGATATAGCTGACTCTACCTTTAATGGTTAGAATTTCAGATCCAACAAAATGTATTACATCGACTATATCTAACTCGCTTTATTAACAGAAAACACAATTCTCATTTTTCTATAACTTTTTTAACACTCTGTAATCGGAATAAAAACTTTTATTTTTATTTTTCGTTTCCTAATTGGCAACACTATTTTCTTCTACTCTTATATTATTGAAAGTATCACATTCAGTTATTTTACGAATGATATGTGAATCAGATTTTCTCAACTGATTTTTATAATTTATTTTAGAAAATGGCTTTAAGTTAATATAAATTTTCACACAAAAATATATTAATCTTATAAACCCTAGAAATAACAATAAAATGAATATACAATTTATTTGTGCTGTTTTCTTTTCTGACAAAAAATGTCACATTTTATTTGCACTTTTTTCGAAAAGTGTATTTTTTTTATATATTCTAAATTAAGAGCAACCTCATTTTATACATCACTCGAAAGGTCTCAAAGTCGAGCGCTCGTAAATCGCAAAAAAGGGTAGCCATTAACTTCTTTCAGGTCATAGTGTGAGAATATTTCCACATTGTTCCTCTTTTTTGAATATTTTCACCCCATGACTTCAAACAGGATAATAATTAAAATTTTTTGCATTTTATGAACACAGCACTTTGAGACCTTTAGTAAAGATATGATAAGTAAGAAACATTTGATAAAATGCTCATTTAAATGCTTAAAATTATTTAGGTGTCCGCAAATATATATTCATCTCAGCACGAAAAGATGAATTTTGATTTTGTAGAAAGCTTTTCACTTTTTCAAAACTATTAGTACGGGGTATATTTTTGAATCCACAACCGACTATAGCTTCGTACTTGCTTTCATTGTATTTTTTTTATTGAATCTATCTTTCTGTCCTTAAGTTAACATATTACAACTTAATTCATATAAAAATATTTAATATTTTACTGCCTTGGAGTGAAAAGTGACCCATATATATAAATCAATTAAAATTTAAATTGTGCAAGGATTTGTTAAATTTTTTATTTATTTATTTAAAAATTAAATTAATAGATTTACTTTGTGGTATAGAAGAATTTGCTTCGTAGCGGATAATTATCGGTATTCTTGCTGCTTCAGAATTTATGATTTTTGAAATGCTTATTTTTATGTTTTGTTCTTTACAGTAGACTTTGAATCTTACCCAATCAGTTTTAGCAAATTAAAATTTCGATGTTGATTTTTCCTTTGTTGAGTTCGAATCACAACCAACGGTGATACGAATTGGAAAATGATCACTTCCGTATAATGAATTAAGTATTTTCCAAGAAACAGTTGGTGCAAGTTGAGAACTGTATAAGGTTATGTCAACATTTGTGAATGAGTTGTGTGTTGATAATTTATAAATTATAAATTATCAATTATAAATTATAAATAATAAATTATATTTCTATTTCTATTTATAATTTCTATTTCTATTTCTATTTCTATTTCTATTTATAATTTCTATTTCTATTTCTATTTATAATTTCTATTTCTATTTATAATTTCTATTTCTATATCTATTTCTATTTCTATTTCTATTTCTATTTCCATTTCTATTTCTATTTCTATTTCTATTTCCATTTCTATTTCTATTTCTATTTCTATTTCTATTTATATATATATATATATTTATATTTATATTTATATTTATATTTATTTTTATATTTATATTTATATTTATATTTATATTTATATTTATATTTATATTTATATTTATATTTATATTTATATTTATATTTATATTTATATTTATATTTATATTTATATTTATATTTATATTTATATTTATATTTATATTTATATTTATATTTATATTTATATTTATATTTATATTTATATTTATATTTATATTTATATTTATATTTATATTTATATTTATATTTATATTTATATTTATATTTATATTTATATTTATATTTATATTTATATTTATATTTATATTTATATTTATATTTATATTTATATTTATATTTATATTTATATTTATATTTATATTTATATTTATATTTATATTTATATTTATATTTATATTTATATTTATATTTATATTTATATTTATATTTATATTTATATTTATATTTATATTTATATTTATATTTATATTTATATTTATATTTATATTTATATTTATATTTATATTTATATTTATATTTATATTTATATTTATATTTATATTTATATTTATATTTATATTTATATTTATATTTATATTTATATTTATATTTATATTTATATTTATATTTATATTTATATTTATATTTATATTTATATTTATATTTATATTTATATTTATATTTATATTTATATTTATATTTATATTTATATTTATATTTATATTTATATTTATATTTATATTTATATTTATATTTATATTTATATTTATATTTATATTTATATTTATATTTATATTTATATTTATATTTATATTTATATTTATATTTATATTTATATTTATATTTATATTTATATTTATATTTATATTTATATTTATATTTATATTTATATTTATATTTATATTTATATTTATATTTATATTTATATTTATATTTATATTTATATTTATATTTATATTTATATTTATATTTATATTTATATTTATATTTATATTTATATTTATATTTATATTTATATTTATATTTATATTTATATTTATATTTATATTTATATTTATATTTATATTTATATTTATATTTATATTTATATTTATATTTATATTTATATTTATATTTATATTTATATTTATATTTATATTTATATTTATATTTATATTTATATTTATATTTATATTTATATTTATATTTATATTTATATTTATATTTATATTTATATTTATATTTATATTTATATTTATATTTATATTTATATTTATATTTATATTTATATTTATATTTATATTTATATTTATATTTATATTTATATTTATATTTATATTTATATTTATATTTATATTTATATTTATATTTATATTTATATTTATATTTATATTTATATTTATATTTATATTTATATTTATATTTATATTTATATTTATATTTATATTTATATTTATATTTATATTTATATTTATATTTATATTTATATTTATATTTATATTTATATTTATATTTATATTTATATTTATATTTATATTTATATTTATATTTATATTTATATTTATATTTATATTTATATTTATATTTATATTTATATTTATATTTATATTTATATTTATATTTATATTTATATTTATATTTATATTTATATTTATATTTATATTTATATTTATATTTATATTTATATTTATATTTATATTTATATTTATATTTATATTTATATTTATATTTATATTTATATTTATATTTATATTTATATTTATATTTATATTTATATTTATATTTATATTTATATTTATATTTATATTTATATTTATATTTATATTTATATTTATATTTATATTTATATTTATATTTATATTTATATTTATATTTATATTTATATTTATATTTATATTTATATTTATATTTATATTTATATTTATATTTATATTTATATTTATATTTATATTTATATTTATATTTATATTTATATTTATATTTATATTTATATTTATATTTATATTTATATTTATATTTATATTTATATTTATATTTATATTTATATTTATATTTATATTTATATTTATATTTATATTTATATTTATATTTATATTTATATTTATATTTATATTTATATTTATATTTATATTTATATTTATATTTATATTTATATTTATATTTATATTTATATTTATATTTATATTTATATTTATATTTATATTTATATTTATATTTATATTTATATTTATATTTATATTTATATTTATATTTATATTTATATTTATATTTATATTTTATATTTATATTTATATTTATATTTATATTTATATTTATATTTATATTTATATTTATATTTATATTTATATTTATATTTATATTTATATTTATATTTATATTTATATTTATATTTATATTTATATTTATTTATATTTATATTTATATTTATATTTATATTTATATTTATATTTATATTTATATTTATATTTATATTTATATTTATATTTATATTTATATTTATATTTATATTTATATTTATATTTATATTTATATTTATATTTATATTTATATTTATATTTATATTTATATTTATATTTATATTTATATTTATATTTATATTTATATTTATATTTATATTTATATTTATATTTATATTTATATTTATATTTATATTTATATTTATATTTATATTTATATTTATATTTATATTTATATTTATATTTATATTTATATTTATATTTATATTTATATTTATATTTATATTTATATTTATATTTATATTTATATTTATATTTATATTTATATTTATATTTATATTTATATTTATATTTATATTTATATTTATATTTATATTTATATTTATATTATATTTATATTTATATTTATATTTATATTTATATTTATATTTATATTTATATTTATATTTATATTTATATTTATATTTATATTTATATTTATATTTATATTTATATTTATATTTATATTTATATTTATATTTATATTTATATTTATATTTATATTTATATTTATATTTATATTTATATTTATATTTATATTTATATTTATATTTATATTTATATTTATATTTATATTTATATTTATATTTATATTTATATTTATATTTATATTTATATTTATATTTATATTTATATTTATATTTATATTTATATTTATATTTATATTTATATTTATATTTATATTTATATTTATATTTATATTTATATTTATATTTATATTTATATTTATATTTATATTTATATTTATATTTATATTTATATTATATTTATATTTATATTTATATTTATATTTATATTTATATTTATATTTATATTTATATTTATATTTATATTTATATTTATATTTATATTTATATTTATATTTATATTTATATTTATATTTATATTTATATTTATATTTATTATTTATATTTATATTTATATTTATATTTATATTTATATTTATATTTATATTTATATTTATATTTATATTTATATTTATATTTATATTTATATTTATATTTATATTTATATTTATATTTATATTTATATTTATATTTATATTTATATTTATATTTATATTTATATTTATATTTATATTTATATTTATATTTATATTTATATTTATATTTATATTTATATTTATATTTATATTTATATTTATATTTATATTTATATTTATATTTATATTTATATTTATATTTATATTTATATTTATATTTATATTTATATTTATATTTATATTTATATTATATTTATATTTATATTTATATTTATATTTATATTTATATTTATATTTATATTTATATTTATATTTATATTTATATTTATATTTATATTTATATTTATATTTATATTTATATTTATATTTATATTTATATTTATATTTATATTTATATTTATATTTATATTTATATTTATATTTATATTTATATTTATATTTATATTTATATTTATATTTATATTTATATTTATATTTATATTTATATTTATATTTATATTTATATTTATATTTATATTTATATTTATATTTATATTTATATTTATATTTATATTTATATTTATATTTATATTTATATTATATTTATATTATATTTATATTTATATTTATATTTATATTTATATTTATATTTATATTTATATTTATATTTATATTTATATTTATATTTATATTTATATTTATATTTATATTTATATTTATATTTATATTTATATTTATATTTATATTTATATTTATATTTATATTTATATTTATATTTATATTTATATTTATATTTATATTTATATTTATATTTATATTTATATTTATATTTATATTTATATTTATATTTATATTTATATTTATATTTATATTTATATTTATATTTATATTTATATTTATATTTATATTTATATTTATATTTATATTTATATTTATATTTATATTTATATTTATATTTATATTTATATTTATATTTATATTTATATTTATATTTATATTATATTTATATTTATATTTATATTTATATTTATATTTATATTTATATTTATATTTATATTTATATTTATATTTATATTTATATTTATATTTATATTTATATTTATATTTATATTTATATTTATATTTATATTTATATTTATATTTATATTTATATTTATATTTATATTTATATTTATATTTATATTTATATTTATATTTATATTTATATTTATATTTATATTTATATTTATATTTATATTTATATTTATATTTATATTTATATTTATATTTATATTTATATTTATATTTATATTTATATTTATATTTATATTTATATTTATATTTATATTTATATTTATATTTATATTTATATTTATATTTATATTTATATTTATATTTATATTTATATTTATATTTATATTTATATTTATATATTTATATTTATATTTATATTATATTTATATTTATATTTATATTTATATTTATATTTATATTTATATTTATATTTATATTTATATTTATATTTATATTTATATTTATATTTATATTTATATTTATATTTATATTTATATTTATATTTATATTTATATTTATATTTATATTTATATTTATATTTATATTTATATTTATATTTATATTTATATTTATATTATATTTATATTTATATTTATATTTATATTTATATTTATATTTATATTTATATTTATATTTATATTTATATTTATATTTATATTTATATTTATATTTATATTTATATTTATATTTATATTTATATTTATATTTATATTTATATTTATATTTATATTTATATTTATATTTATATTTATATTTATATTATATTTATATTTATATTTATATTTATATTTATATTTATATTATATTTATATTTATATTTATATTTATATTTATATTTATATTTATATTTATATTTATATTTATATTTATATTTATATTTATATTTATATTTATATTTATATTTATATTTATATTTATATTTATATTTATATTTATATTTATATTTATATTTATATTTATATTTATATTTATATTTATATTTATATTTATATTTATATTTATATTTATATTTATATTTATATTTATATTTATATTTATATTTATATTTATATTTATATTTATATTTATATTTATATTTATATTTATATTTATATTTATATTTATATTTATATTTATATTTATATTTATATTTATATTTATATTTATATTTATATTTATATTTATATTTATATTTATATTTATATTTATATTTATATTTATATTTATATTTATATTTATATTTATATTTATATTTATATTTATATTTATATTTATATTTATATTTATATTTATATTTATATTTATATTTATATTTATATTTATATTTATATTTATATTTATATTTATATTTATATTTATATTTATATTTATATTTATATTTATATTTATATTATATTTATATTTATATTTATATTTATATTTATATTTATATTTATATTTATATTTATATTTATATTTATATTTATATTTATATTTATATTTATATTTATATTTATATTTATATTTATATTTATATTTATATTTATATTTATATTTATATTTATATTTATATTTATATTTATATTTATATTTATATTTATATTTATATTTATATTTATATTTATATTTATATTTATATTTATATTTATATTTATATTTATATTTATATTTATATTTATATTTATATTTATATTTATATTTATATTTATATTTATATTTATATTTATATTTATATTTATATTTATATTTATATTTATATTTATATTTATATTTATATTTATATTTATATTTATATTTATATTTATATTTATATTTATATTTATATTTATATTTATATTTATATTTTATTTATATTTATATTTATATTTATATTTATATTTATATTTATATTTATATTTATATTTATATTTATATTTATATTTATATTTATATTTATATTTATATTTATATTTATATTTATATTTATATTTATATTTATATTTATATTTATATTTATATTTATATTTATATTTATATTTATATTTATATTTATATTTATATTTATATTTATATTTATATTTATATTTATATTTATATTTATATTTATATTTATATTTATATTTTATATTTATATTTATATTTATATTTATATTTATATTTATATTTATATTTATATTTATATTTATATTTATATTTATATTTATATTTATATTTATATTTATATTTATATTTATATTTATATTTATATTTATATTTATATTTATATTTATATTTATATTTATATTTATATTTATATTTATATTTATATTTATATTTATATTTATATTTATATTTATATTTATATTTATATTTATATTTATATTTATATTTATATTTATATTTATATTTATATTTATATTTATATTTATATTTATATTTATATTTATATTTATATTTATATTTATATTTATATTTATATTTATATTTATATTTATATTTATATTTATATTTATATTTATATTTATATTTATATTTATATTTATATTTATATTTATATTTATATTTATATTTATATTTATATTTATATTTATATTTATATTTATATTTATATTTATATTTATATTTATATTTATATTTATATTTATATTTATATTTATATTTATATTTATATTTATATTTATATTTATATTTATATTTTATTTATATTTATATTTATATTTATATTTATATTTATATTTATATTTATATTTATATTTATATTTATATTTATATTTATATTTATATTTATATTTATATTTATATTTATATTTATATTTATATTTATATTTATATTTATATTTATATTTATATTTATATTTATATTTATATTTATATTTATATTTATATTTATATTTATATTTATATTTATATTTATATTTATATTTATATTTATATTTATATTTATATTTATATTTATATTTATATTTATATTTATATTTATATTTATATTTATATTTATATTTATATTTATATTTATATTTATATTTATATTTATATTTATATTTATATTTATATTTATATTTATATTTATATTTATATTTATATTTATATTTATATTTATATTTATATTTATATTTATATTTATATTTATATTTATATTTATATTTATATTTATATTTATATTTATATTTATATTTATATTTATATTTATATTTATATTTATATTTATATTTATATTTATATTTATATTTATATTTATATTTATATTTATATTTATATTTATATTTATATTTATATTTATATTTATATTTATATTTATATTTATATTTATATTTATATTTATATTTTATTATATTTATATTTATATTTATATTTATATTTATATTTATATTTATATTTATATTTATATTTATATTTATATTTATATTTATATTTATATTTATATTTATATTTATATTTATATTTATATTTATATTTATATTTATATTTATATTTATATTTATATTTATATTTATATTTATATTTATATTTATATTTATATTTATATTTATATTTATATTTATATTTATATTTATATTTATATTTATATTTATATTTATATTTATATTTATATTTATATTTATATTTATATTTATATTTATATTTATATTTATATTTATATTTATATTTATATTTATATTTATATTTATATTTATATTTATATTTATATTTATATTTATATTTATATTTATATTTATATTTATATTTATATTTATATTTATATTTATATTTATATTTATATTTATATTTATATTTATATTTATATTTATATTTATATTTATATTTATATTTATATTTATATTTATATTTATATTTATATTTATATTTATATTTATATTTATATTTATATTTATATTTATATTTATATTTATATTTATATTTATATTTATATTTATATTTATATTTATATTTATATTTATATTTATATTTATATTTATATTTATATTTATATTTATATTTATATTTATATTTATATTTATATTTATATTTATATTTATATTTATATTTATATTTATATTTATATTTATATTATATTTATATTTATATTTATATTTATATTTATATTTATATTTATATTTATATTTATATTTATATTTATATTTATATTTATATTTATATTTATATTTATATTTATATTTATATTTATATTTATATTTATATTTATATTTATATTTATATTTATATTTATATTTATATTTATATTTATATTTATATTTATATTTATATTTATATTTATATTTATATATTTATATTTATATTTATATTTATATTTATATTTATATTTATATTTATATTTATATTTATATTTATATTTATATTTATATTTATATTTATATTTATATTTATATTTATATTTATATTTATATTTATATTTATATTTATATTTATATTTATATTTATATTTATATTTATATTTATATTTATATTTATATTTATATTTATATTTATATTTATATTTATATTTATATTTATATTTATATTTATATTTATATTTATATTTATATTTATATTTATATTTATATTTATATTTATATTTATATTTATATTTATATTTATATTTATATTTATATTTATATTTATATTTATATTTAATTTTATATTTATATTTATATTTATATTTATATTTATATTTATATTTATATTTATATTTATATTTATATTTATATTTATATTTATATTTATATTTATATTTATATTTATATTTATATTTATATTTATATTTATATTTATATTTATATTTATATTTATATTTATATTTATATTTATATTTATATTTATATTTATTTATATTTATATTTATATTTATATTTATATTTATATTTATATTTATATTTATATTTATATTTATATTTATATTTATATTTTTATATTTATATTTATATTTATATTTATATTTATATTTATATTTATATTTATATTTATATTTATATTTATATTTATATTTATATTTATATTTATATTTATATTTATATTTATATTTATATTTATATTTATATTTATATTTATATTTATATTTATATTTATATTTATATTTATATTTATATTTATATTTATATTTATATTTATATTTATATTTATATTTATATTATATATATTATTTTTATATTTATATTTATATAAATAT